>SJYW01024781.1:458879-477437 GCA_006410735.1 Raphicerus campestris | reverse complement strand
TTTTTCCCTTGTCAACTTTTAGGATTTACTCCCAACAATTTTCATACATAATGTATAGCAGTGTCAATTTATCACTTTGTACATTTCATCCCAAGTACTTATTTATTTTATAACCAGGAGTTTGTACCTTTCGAAGAAAATCATTCCTTTTTCAGGCTGAATAATTTTCTATTGTGCGTATACGCCACATTTTATTTCTTCATTCATCTGCTGAGGGAGGCTATGTCCTTTTTGCACAGCAAGCTCCTTTTCATCTTTCAAATTTCAGCTTTGATGTCATCTCTGACATCCTCTTGCTTAGGATGTAAATGTGTTGTTTATTACTATTTTTGAGACAGACTGATAAAAAATCAGTCTGGGAGAACATCAAGCATGCATCTTCTTCAGTATCATCTCTCTGCCTCCTGGCACAGTGCCTGGCATACCTAAGGCCTGTGGAAGCACCCCAAACCTCCCCAAAAGGTAGCAAAGATGATGGCAGGCATAGTGGAACTGGCTTCTGAACTGCGTCCCAGCTTATCCTGTGGCTGAGCCTTACTGAAAGCCTGGTCTCCTCTTTTCCTGATTCCACAGCTTCTTACTCTGTCTTCTGCACTGTGATGCCTGCTTCTCAGCTGGCATGACATTTCTGTGCTTTGATAACCCACAAACAAGGCTCTGGGGCTGACTCTTGGTTTCCCCATCTCCACACATGTGGCCCTCCAGGATGGATGGCACAATCCTGTGGGCTGATTGCCGAGGCAGCGTTTCTTCTTTGAGTTGGTTAACAAAGGTGGGACATGGTTTCTCAAGTCTGCGCACAGCAGAGCCAGAGCTTGAAGGTTTACAAGGTTTTCCTTAAACACTGTTTGGTTTGCTTTTTAGAAATGCCTTCTGAGGTGGTTACTGTTTTTTTTTAGTGAAAGGCGCTCAGTCATGTCCAACTCTTTGTGACCCCATGTACTATGACCCCATGGTCTGTTGAATTCTCCAGGCCAGAATACTGGAGTGGGTAGCGTTTCCCTGCTCCAGGGGATCTTCCTAACCCAGGGATTGAACCCAGGTCTCCCACATTGTAGGCAAATTCTTTACCAGCTGACCATAAGGGAACTAGTTTGGCTTCATTTCCCATTTCATAAATACTCCATTTACAACTAATAATGAGTATCATTTCCCATTAAGAACCAGAGCAAAGAAGCGACTTACCTTATGTCACCAGCTTAGATATCAAGTTGAAAACCCAAAGCACCTTTCCAGAAGGCAAATTCCATATAGAAGTAAGCCTTAGTGAGCCCTGGAGGTGGGAGGCAATGGTGAAAGGCTGGAGGGCTCTAGGAGGAGAGAGAGACACTGGGGCAAACTTACCTTCCTTCCCAGTGTGGTTTTGAACCCACCCAGAGGGATGTGTGCTGTTGCTGAGTCAACTCTTCATCTTTTAAGATTTTCTTCTTGGAACCCAGTCTCATCTCGACACAGTTGGGGAGGGTTTGAAAAAGCTTTGGCATAAGTTGGAATACAAATGAGTGCATTCAGGGGATGAGTGGTGGTCCAGAAAGATTCATTGCACTGCTGTCTCTGAATTGTTAGTAGTGTGTGAGGATTCTGGGACCACACCCAGACTTAGCAGGGAAGAGCGCTGAGATCAGCTCCTGATGTCTCTACCTGGGTGAGAGAGGAGGGCATGGTCGCACACTTACTTTGTGTTTAGCATCTGTGTCCCAGGTGATGGGAGTTTTTGCTCCTCTGAAACTGATTTTCTGGGACCTCACTACATACTAATCTTTTTTAAAAAGAATTTATTATTTTTGTAAAGTAGTGTTAGTCACTCAGTTGTGTTCGACTCTTTGCAACCTCATGGACTTTGGCCCGCCAGGCTCCTCTCTCCATAGAATTCTCCAGACAAGAATACAGAGTGGATAGCCATCCCCTCCTCCAAGGGATCTTCCCAACCCAGGGATCAAACCCAGGTCTCCCACATTGCAGGCAGATTCCTGACTGTCTGATCCACCAGGGAAGCCAATTTTTAAAAAAATTATTTAACTTTTTAAAATTAATTAATTTATTTATGACTGGATCTTCGTCGCTGCCTGCAGGCTTTCTCTAGTTGCAGCGAGCAGGAGTTGCTCTTCATTGCGGTGCACAGGCTTCTCACTGGGGTGGCTTCTCCTGTTGCAGAGCCCAGGCTCTGGGGCGCACAGGCTTCAGTGTCTGTGGCGTATGGGCTCAGTAGTTGCAGCCTGAGGGCTCTAGAGCACAGGTTCAATAGTTGTGGCACATAGGCTTGGCTGCCCCACAGCACGTGGAATCTTTCTGGACCAGGGATCGAGCCCACGTCCCCTGCATTGACAGGCAGACTCTCAACCACCGGAGCACCAAGGAAGTCTCCCTGTTGATCTTTAAAAACTGCCTTAACTTACTGGCTGCATGCAACAAATCTCTTGTGTGATCCTTTTGCCAAGTAAATGCCGTTAAACACATCACTTACAAATGTTTGAAGTCACGTGAGTGTACAAAATGAATGACGACATTGGTTATAAGACTCAGGGTGATGAAACATGAACTCTAGAATCAGAAAGGCTTGTGTGAGTTTTGGCTAAGCTGCTCAGTGGTTCCATCACCACCTCTAAACTTTCCCAAACTCCAGTTGCCTTCTGTCGAAGGGGGAGAAGTTACCGTCACCCTAGAGTTATTATGACATTTTAAGGAGATAATGATTAAAAGTGTTTGGCATTGTGCTTGATGCAGAGTAGCTGCTGGGCAAGTGTTTGGCATCAGAATATGAGAGTCATATTCTAGACAGGAGAGGCTGGTAATTTTTCTAACAAAAATTCTAGGTCTTTCTGAAACATCCTACCATAAAATGGGAAACTCTGACATTTTTTAGCTTTCACTTTCCCTTATTTACTGGCTTTTGATTCATGTGTTCTATTTACAGCTGGAACAGCTTTAGTGCTATTTTTTGAAAAAAAAAAAGAAAAAAANTTTTGAACCCACCCAGAGGGATGTGTGCTGTTGCTGAGTCAACTCTTCATCTTTTAAGATTTTCTTCTTGGAACCCAGTCTCATCTCGACACAGTTGGGGAGGGTTTGAAAAAGCTTTGGCATAAGTTGGAATACAAATGAGTGCATTCAGGGGATGAGTGGTGGTCCAGAAAGATTCATTGCACTGCTGTCTCTGAATTGTTAGTAGTGTGTGAGGATTCTGGGACCACACCCAGACTTAGCAGGGAAGAGCGCTGAGATCAGCTCCTGATGTCTCTACCTGGGTGAGAGAGGAGGGCATGGTCGCACACTTTGTGTTTAGCATCTGTGTCCCAGGTGATGGGAGTTTTTGCTCCTTTGAAACTGATTTTCTGGGACCTCACTACATACTAATCTTTTTTAAAAAGAATTTATTATTTTTGTAAAGTAGTGTTAGTCACTCAGTTGTGTTCGACTCTTTGCAACCTCATGGACTTTGGCCCGCCAGGCTCCTCTCTCCATAGAATTCTCCAGACAAGAATACAGAGTGGATAGCCATCCCCTTCTCCAAGGGATCTTCCCAACCCAGGGATCAAACCCAGGTCTCCCACATTGCAGGCAGATTCCTGACTGTCTGATCCACCAGGGAAGCCAATTTTTAAAAAAATTATTTAAATTTTTAAAATTAATTAATTTATTTATGACTGGATCTTCGTCGCTGCCTACAGGCTTTCTCTAGTTGCAGCGAGCAGGAGTTGCTCTTCATTGCGGTGCACAGGCTTCTCACTGGGGTGGCTTCTCCTGTTGCAGAGCCCAGGCTCTGGGGCGCACAGGCTTCAGTGTCTGTGGCCTATGGGCTCAGTAGTTGCAGCCTGAGGGCTCTAGAGCACAGGTTCAATAGTTGTGGCACACAGGCTTGGCTTCCCCACAGCACGTGGAATCTTTCTGGACTAGGGATCGAGCCCACGTCCCCTGCATTGACAGGCAGACTCTCAACCACCGGAGCACCAAGGAAGTCTCCCTGTTGATCTTTAAAAACTGCCTTAACTTACTGTCTGCGTGCAACAAATTTCTTGTGTGATCCTTTTGCCAAGTAAATGCCGTTAAACACATCACTTACAAATGTTTGAAGTCACGTGAGTGTACAAAATGAATGACGACATTGGTTATAAGACTCAGGGTGATGAAACATGAACTCTAGAATCAGAAAGGCTTGTGTGAGTTTTGGCTAAGCTGCTCAGTGGTTCCATCACCACCTCTAAACTTTCCCAAACTCCAGTTGCCTTCTGTCGAAGGGGGAGAAATTACCGTCACCCTAGAGTTATTATGACATTTTAAGGAGATAATGATTAAAAGTGTTTGGCATTGTGCTTGATGCAGAGTAGCTGCTGGGCAAGTGTTTGGCATCAGAATATGAGAGTCATATTCTAGACAGGAGAGGCTGGTAATTTTTCTAACAAAAATTCTAGGTCTTTCTGAAACATCCTACCATAAAATGGGAAACTCTGACATTTTTTAGCTTTCACTTTCCCTTATTTACTGGCTTTTGATTCATGTGTTCTATTTACAGCTGGAACAGCTTTAGTGCTATTTTTTGAAAAAAAAAAAGAAAAAAAGCTATAGCTCAGAGCATCCAAAACCATTTCACCTCTACAGCTGGAAGATCTCTATAAGAAATATACTGATAAACTTCTTTTTCCTTCCAGCACTCACACTTTTACCTACCCTCTCACCTCCTCTGATGTTTCTGAAGTGTTCAGATTCTACCTGTTTCCATATTAGACCCTATTTGTTGACAATAAGTGTTTTTATGTGAAATGGAAAATTTTATTTTCCCTCCAAATGATCTGTGGATACAATCTGAAGGAAAAGTATTGAGGTTAAAGTTCATGGGAGACTTCCGAATAAAAAATCCACTAAAAAGAAATTTTTTTCTTTCTACCATCTTAAGGGCAGGTAGACTTTTTGGTACTAATGAGTTCAGTGACAGCAGTTCATAAGCTGCTTATAAGAATGTGCTTCATGGAATTATGTAACCCTCCCATTTCCCTTGGATGACTGTGATATGATTTTCTGAATTCAAGTTGTCTCATATTGCGATTGTAAGATTTCAACCCCAGCATCAAATATGTATGTAATTTAATGCCCAAGTGATCCTGAATTAACTATATTTGGCCAGATTCAGAACATGTCATAAAGTGGGTGAAACTTTGTCATGAGGCTGCCTTTATAGTTCTTACGTATAAACTTCACCAGAGTTCTGGTTCAAGATGGTGGAGTGTGCTGCAGCTTCTCCCGAGACAGCAGTAAAATCAGGGCTGACTGCTGAAAGCTGTTAACAGGAAGATGCTGGAACCCACCAAACTTCACCAAAATTAATGCTCATAATAATATTAATAGCTCACGTGACTTTATAGCTCACAAAGAGCTTACTGTTAAGAGGGGAAGAGAACATTTTTACAAATGAAGATTATGGGTATAAGAGCTGACTTATCTGATCTAGAGCATGAATGTAGTGTAGACTCTGGCATCCACCTACCTAGACTGTTCAGGCCCTTACAACCTATCATGTTACGCTAATTTCCACGTGTTATAAAGCATCTGATTTGATACTGCAGGCTGCGTGCTTAGTTCCTCAGTCATATCTGACTCTCTGCTATGGACTGGAGCCCATGGATGAAGGAGCCTGGTGGGCTGCAGTCCATGGAGTCGCAGAGTCGGACATGACTGAGCGACTTCACTTTCACTTTTCACTTTCATGCATTGGAGAAGGAAATGGCAACCCACTCACCTGGAGAACCCCAGGGACGGGGGAGCCTGGTGGNCTTATTTACTGGCTTTTGATTCATGTGTTCTATTTACAGCTGGAACAGCTTTAGTGCTATTTTTTGAAAAAAAAAAAAAAAAAAAGCTATAGCTCAGAGCATCCAAAACCATTTCACCTCTACAGCTGGAAGATCTCTATAAGAAATATACTGATAAACTTCTTTTTCCTTCCAGCACTCACACTTTTACCTACCCTCTCACCTCCTCTGATGTTTCTGAAGTGTTCAGATTCTACCTGTTTCCATATTAGACCCTATTTGTTGACAATAAGTGTTTTTATGTGAAATGGAAAATTTTATTTTCCCTCCAAATGATCTGTGGATACAATCTGAAGGAAAAGTATTGATGTTAAAGTTCATGGGAGACTTCCGAATAAAAAATCCACTAAAAAGAAATATTTTTCTTTCTACCATCTTAAGGGCAGGTAGACTTTTTGGTACTAATGAGTTCAGTGACAGCAGTTCATAAGCTGCTTATAAGAATGTGCTTCATGGAATTATGTAACCCTCCCATTTCCCTTGGATGACTGTGATATGATTTTCTGAATTCAAGTTGTCTCATATTGCGATTGTAAGATTTCAACCCCAGCATCAAATATGTATGTAATTTAATGCCCAAGTGATCCTGAATTAACTATATTTGGCCAGATTCAGAACATGTCATAAAGTGGGTGAAACTTTGTCATGAGGCTGCCTTTATAGTTCTTACGTATAAACTTCACCAGAGTTCTGGTTCAAGATGGTGGAGTGTGCTGCAGCTTCTCCCGAGACAGCAGTAAAATCAGGGCTGACTGCTGAAAGCTGTTAACAGGAAGATGCTGGAACCCACCAAACTTCACCAAAATTAATGCTCATAATAATATTAATAGCTCACGTGACTTTATAGCTCACAAAGAGCTTACTGTTAAGAGGGGAAGAGAACATTTTTACAAATGAAGATTATGGGTATAAGAGCTGACTTATCTGATCTAGAGCATGAATGTAGTGTAGACTCTGGCATCCACCTACCTAGACTGTTCGGGCCCTTACAACCTATCATGTTACGCTAATTTCCACGTGTTATAAAGCATCTGATTTGATACTGCAGGCTGCGTGCTTAGTTCCTCAGTCATATCTGACTCTCTGCTATGGACTGGAGCCCATGGATGAAGGAGCCTGGTGGGCTGCAGTCCATGGAGTCGCAGAGTCGGACATGACTGAGCGACTTCACTTTCACTTTTCACTTTCATGCATTGGAGAAGGAAATGGCAACCCACTCACCTGGAGAACCCCAGGGACGGGGGAGCCTGGTGGACTGCCGTCTATGGGGTTGCACAGAGTCGGACACGACTGAAGTGACTTAGCGGCAGCAGCCCACAAAGCTTCTCCGTCCATGGATTCTCTAGGCAAGGATACTGGAGTGGGTTGCCACGCTCTCCTCCAAGGGATCTTCCCAACCCAGGGACTGAATCCGTCTCTTAGTTTCCTGCAATAGTAGGCAGATGCTTTACCACTAGCGCCACCTGGAAAATCCCTAATTTGGTACTCAGGCACAGTAAGGGACTTGTTGAGTAAATGTGAAAATTGACGTTAATGTGATTTTCTTTCATTTTCATCCCTGTAGCTGCCCTTTAGCTACAGTTTTTCATTTAGTAGTTTATTTTTCTGGGAAGAAGAAAGATTTATTTCTCTGGGAAGAAAAAAGTAAAAAAGGTTTTTCTTTTTCTTGGGGGGAGTCAATATTAATAAGTAGAGTAGGTCATTCCCTNTAATTTGGTACTCAGGCACAGTAAGGGACTTGTTGAGTAAATGTGAAAATTGACTTTAATGTGATTTTCTTTCATTTTCATCCCTGTAGCTGCCCTTTAGCTATAGTTTTTCATTTAGTAGTTTATTTTTCTGGGAAGAAGAAAGATTTATTCCTCTGGGAAGAAAAAAGTAAAAAAGGTTTTTCTTTTTCTTGGGGGGAGTCAATATTAATAAGTAGAGTAGGTCATTCCCTCAGCATTTGGCAAGATGTCTGCCTCAATTTGTGGACATTATTGGTCATTTTTTTTTTCTTTCTCAGCTTGGTATTTATTAGTCTCTAAAACAGTCTTAAATTAAGCCTTATATTACACTGTTATTGCTATCGTCAGTCACATTATTTGCTGATGTACAGTCGGACACGACTGAGCGACTTCACTTTCACTTTTCACTTTCCACTATCATGCGTTGGAGAAGGAAATGGCAACCCACTTCAGTGTTCTTGCCTGGAGAATCCCAGGGACAGGGGAGCCTGGTGGGCTGCCATCTATGGGTTCGCACAGAGTCAGACACGACTGAAGCGACTTAGCAGCAGTAGCATCAGCATAATAAACAACAGTTATTGCTGATACAGTAAGTTGTTGATTAGATGCCATAAATTGCCTATACCTTTCATCAAACAAATTTCCTTCTGGACCATTTTCTTGGGTAGAATATTAAATTTTTACCTTCAAGATATGAAACAGAGTTACAATATCAATGTGATCTTTGAAAGTGGCATAACACGTTTTCCCCCAGGGAGACCTATTTTGAAGTTGATTATTTGAATAAAATCACAGATGATAGGATACTAAGGCAAAATTCCCAACCACATTCATAATTAAATGACTGGATTCCTGATGCAGATTTAGTATAATTACTCAAAGATACGTGTGCTTTAATGAACATCCCGATGCATATGCGACACAAAATTTGTGCAGCTTAGTTTTTCCTTTCTTTTGGATGTTAACTGTTTTTAAATGGCTTCTTTCTTTGTGACAGTGCTAGTTTTATTATCAATTGCAACCTCTGTTGGGTAGATTTTTGAATATGTCTTAATCGGGGCCACTGGCTTTCTTGGGTCCCATTTGGCCTCTAGAAGTGGCAGGGGCCACCATCTCAGCATGATGCAAATATCTATGATGGGCTTATGTTCCATATAAGACCTGGGCCAGACCCAGAGTTAAATATCAGTACCAAGAAAGCTTCAGGGCGAGTACAGTGGCAGGGGAAATCCATTTCCAGCCACTCTTTTGCTATGGTTAAGTAGAGGGAATTGTCATAGAACCATTCTGGACTGATTTAAATGCTTTTTCATGCAACTTTTTCTTCTGAGGTTTTGGTTAACCTATAAAGTCAGAGCCTAGCGTGAACCCCTTCAGTGTGACGCTGCCTGGATTGAATGAACCTGGACTTCAGGATCACAAAAACCGTGCTTTGAATACTGGCTCTGTCTTTTAATAGTGAAGTAACTTTTAAATGTGACTTAAACTCTTTGGACCTCCATTTTTGTATCTGTAACCTACGTGAGAATAAGACATTTACCTTGCATTAGGGTTTTCCATGAGAAATAAATAAGATTGTGTATATGGAAGAGACTACCTTATGTTTGGATTTTGGTTCATGCTATTGTTTTAAAATTATTAAAAGTTTTGATTAAATTTATTGTGGCTTAAAAAGCATTCCCAGGATTCACCATTAAAAGGATGATAGTGTTTGTGGGCCCTTTTCTCAGCTTTCATCTACTTGATGTTTGGTAGGTGTGAGTTACCTGTTAGGTAAAAAATATAGAGGTGATGTGCTCCTGTCTTGTTATTGGTACTTACAGTTTACTGATGTGTTTTTCCTTCCTCCGGGGCTCTGGTCATATCAAAGTAACATTTAGAAAAAGATTTCTTTTTTTATTTTTGGCTGTGCTGGGCCTTGGTTCCGTGCTTGGGCTTTCTCTAGTTGTGGAGAGCGGGGGCTTCCCTCAGTTGCAGTGAGCCGGCTTCTCTTGCTGTGAGCATGGACTCTAGGGTGTGTGGGCTTTGGGAGTCGTGACACATGAGCTTAGTTGCCCCGAGGCATGGGGAATCTTAGTTCTTGGATCAGGTATTGAACCCATGTCTCCTGCATTGACAGGTGGATTCTTAACCACTGGACTACAAAGTAAGCCCCAAAGTAATATTTATTGCATCTTGAACAACAATGAAGTAGTAGCAACCTACCAATGTGCAACTATTTATTATTTAGGTAAAACATACAAAGGTAAGTAGGCTTTGTGAGGATGCAAGAGATTGTAAGATAAAGCTTCTTTCCTTTAGGAACTGTTTATGTATGTGGGAAGACATAGTCGTTAAAAGAACCCCACTAAATCCTCAAGCAGAAAAGAAAGGTCAAATTAACCGGATAAACATTCTTTTAACGAATTATTTGTTTAGTGTCTTTTTGGCTGCTCTGGGCTTTGTTGTGGGCCTGTGGGCTTTCTCCAGTTGCAGCGAGCAGGGGCTGCTCTCTAACTGTGGTGCCCTGGCTTCTCATTGCTGTGGCTTCTCTTGCTGTGGAGCACGGGCTCTGGGGCCCTTGGCCTTCAGAAGTTGCTCTTGCAGAACTCAGCAGTTGTGACACGCAGGCTCTCGAGCACAGGCTCAGGAACTGTGGCATACAGGCTTAGTTGCCCCATGACATGTAGGATCTTAGTTCTTGGACTGGGGACTGAACCCGTGTCCCCTGCATTGGCAGGCGAATTCTTAATCACTGGGCCACCAAGGAAGACCCAGATAAATAATTATCCTTGTTTCTACTTCTTCTCTCATTCTCACATCTAATCTGTCAACAAGAATCTTGTTTTGCTTCCTGTATACGTCTGGAATCCATCCCATTCTCTCCATCTCCGTCATGACCTCTCAAGTGCATCTAAGACCTCATATTTCTCTAGATATCTCTCATATCTATCTGGACTTCTTCTCTAGACCCTGACCCACCTCTCCTTTTATTCTTGTTCCCTACCCAACATTCAAAATGGTCTTTTAGAAGTCTAAGTCAGATTATCTCATTCCCTTGCTCAAAACCCTCGCATGGCACTCAGCTGCTTTTTCACAAGCTCCAAGTTCTTTCCTAAGGCTTACAAGGCCCTCTGTGACCGTCTCTGCTCTTCTCTGCACCATCATCTCATGCTGCTTTTCTTTGCTGACTGCGCTCCAGCCAACAGGCTGCATTTTCCCTTCTGGAACACATCAAGAACTTTCTCACCACAGGGTCTTTGCGTTGGCTATTTCACTTGATTGAAATGTTCTTCCTCTGGTCCTGAACATGACAGGCTCATTCTCATCTTCCCGGTCCTAACTCAGATGTTACCTCCTCAGAGAGCTCAAACCATTCCTGACCACTCTATGTAAAAAGTCTTTCCCATCCTATCACATTATCTTTCCTCCTACTTAGCATTTTCCNCAGGTCCTAACTCAGATGTTACCTCCTCAGAGAGCTCAAACCATTCCTGACCACTCTATATAAAAAGTCTTTCCCATCCTATCACATTATCTTTCCTCTTACTTAGCATTTTCCACCATCTGCAATTACCTTGTTGGTTTTTTTGTTGTTTTTTTTTTTTGTCTAATTATTCTCTCCGTAAGTTCTCTGAGGGGAGTGATCTTATCTGTTTTGTTCACTGCTGTAGTGTATAGCATACTGTCTCACATATATGAGGTGCTCAATGAATNTTCAACATCAGTCCTTCCAATGAACACTCAGAACTGATCTCCTTTAGGATGGACTGGTTGGATCTCCTTGCAGTCCAAAGGACTCTCAAGAGTCTTCTCCAACACCACAGTTCAAAAGCATCAATTCTTTGGTGCTCAGCCTTCTTTACAGTCCAACTTTCACATCCATACATGACCACTGAAAAAACCATAGGCTTGACTAGACGGACCTTTGTTGGCAAAGTAATGTCTCTGCTTGGGTCTTGTCAATCTAAGTTTTCTAAAGGAAAGTCTAGCATGAGCAAATATAACACGTGGACTGCAGGTTATTATTTGTCCATAGAGGAAGAGTTTATGACCATTTGTGGGACTGAGATTTGAAGAAATCTATCAATTCATTCAATAGATATTTATTTAGCATACATTGTGTGTGGGGTATTTTGCTGGACACTATCTTTTTGGAATTTATGGGGCAATGGAGTAAATAGATTTTTCTCCAAAGAAATGCACATACAAATATACATTTAATATTGAAACCCTTGGGTAAAGAACCCTGGAGAAGATGAAGAACTCAGTCCTGTTGCTGAAACTATGTCTGTGCCATGCATTTTCCACATTTAGTTATCTATACCGCCACTGCAGCAGGATGTAGGTTAGAGATTGCAGTCATAGCAACAAGGAGGGGTAGATTTGGATGAGAACTCAGAGATCTAGATCAGCCTTCTCTTAGGTCCCATTGACTTGTCCAACTTGCACAAAGAAGCAAGGGCAAACCTATCACTAAGACCAAGGACTCCAAAGTCCCCATCTTCATCACTGGAAACACTGAGAAGAGCTAATGCCATTTCAAACCAGACTGATAGTCTTCCCAAACAATGACTGCCTCTGCAACAGCACCTCTAAGTTATTTGGAGGAAATAAGGCAGCTGCCTCGTGGGTTGCTGAATTCAACATCTGGGGAGGTGGTCTTGGGCCAGAGCTACCTGCGGAGTCACTGGGTCTAGCTTCAGAACCCTTAGCCATTGTCTTTATGGCTGGCTCAAGCTGCTTGTGCCCCCACCATTCAGAATTCAGTGGGAGCACTAGGATTAGTCACTCCCTGAAAAACCAGTGGATCTGCATGGGGCATAGTAAGCTATTAATTAGCTGATGCTTGTAGAGCACTTTGAAGAACAAACATGTTATGTAACTGCTAATTATAATTACCGACCTCAGCCTGCCACCTTTCACAATGTCTGTGGCTCCAGCTGCAGCTGTTTCCATGGGCTTATGCAAGCTTTGATTTAAGAAGAGAAAAGGCATTCTCCCCGAGAGCTGTGATCTTTCTCTGAGGAGGCCTCTATGCCCTCAATCAAGATTGGCAGCTAAATTCAATTTCCGCAGATAAAGGGGGGCGATTTACATGCTGATTAATTCATGGCACAGTGCGCACAATCGCTGGGTGGATAGGTAGGAGACGGTTCTGGAACTGTAGTGAGAGAGGCTGATTACCACGGCTCTCGCTCAGCTGCCCCTCCCTCCTTGTTTTTCCTATTTTTCACCCGTTTCTTCCTAGCGCCCCCTTTTGCCTTGCCTCTTTCTGTGTATTTTGTATTTACCCTCCTCAATGTTCACTTTTTCCATTTTTTTCTACTTTTCTGCCTAACCTGCAAATGCCTTTCACCCTGGTCCTCTTGTTTCCATTTTGTCTACCCCTCTTTTTATACTTGAACGTTTAATTCCAAATTGGGTGGAATAATTTCTCTTCATTTTACTTGGGTTGTTCTTAGTTAAAAATAGTTTTGAAGTCCCTATTTATTTGGATTAGTAGCTTAGAAACACATATATTTTAAAAATTTAATGAAGTATAGTTGATTTACAATGTTGTGTTGATTTCTGCTATATAGCAGAGTGAATCAGATAGAACTGTATACGTTTTGAATAGAGTATGAACTCTGGCAAGGTGGTGGGACTTTTTGTTTAAGGCCAGTTTAGACTGGAAACTCCAGACAGCCGAGAATTAGGCAATTATGTTGGTGTCTGGAAAAACCCCAGGTGGAAGCTTGATGTTCAGTGAGTCGGCTTACCTCAAGATCAAAGAGACTGATCCATTCTTGATAAGACTGTCCCTGGCTTTCATTCTGCACAGGTCATTTGGCTTTTTATGTTTAGAATCTGAGTTAATAATTATGAAGTTGATGCTCACTCACTCCAGGCTCTTAGAAGAGCAGCATCTCTATTGAAACGCAGACTGTTTGACTGCTGGGAGCCTCTCTGAGTCCCTCACCCGACTCAAGCACCGGAGTCCAAATGCTTCCAGGCCTCCTGTTAGCTTCTGCTCCTTCTATTTTTGTTGTTGTTGTTGATGCTGCTCTTCAGCCCAGTGAGTGCTCACTTGCAGCTCGACATATTTCAGACAGAAGAGAAAGGTCAGCCGGAATAAATGGGCACCCGTGCAAACAGCCACAGGCCTGGCATTTGTTTACATGCACACTGTTCAGACCATCAGGCATTATCGCTGCCGTTGATCACACACCAGCTCAGACACCCACGGCTCTGCCAGGAGCCCTGATGCTTGGTTTCACTGTGTCCTCAGAAAACCTGGTGAAATAAGTATTGATATTTTCATTTCATAGATGAGTAACCTGAGACTCGTAAAAGTGAAACAACTTTCACAGGGTCATTCAATGATTAGTAAATGGCAGAGACAGGATTTGAACTTAGGTCTTGAAGCCCGAAATCTGTCTCCTACCAGTTTCCCAAGGTTGAACTATTTGTAGATCACCCTGACAGAGGGTGTCAGAGGAAAAGTATTGGTTATTTAATGCTTCTTTAAACAACTTAGATTTAAAACTTAAGTTTGTAGTTTAAATTTATTGACCAAGGACACTTTGTAACATATGTGACAGCATGAATTTGATGTTAACACCTCGTTTTTTTCAAAAGTCAATACCAGGCGAGCATATAGAAATGTATTCAGGTGCCAGCAAAAACCATCCTAAAGCGTATGAAGCATTTTAGAAAAGCATACTCTAAGCCATGTGCTCTGCCTCTTTTAGACGACCCTAAAGACTGAAAGGGCCTCCCAGGTGCCACTAGTGGCAAAGAACTGGCCTGCCAGTGCAGGAGAGGTAGAGACGCGGGTTTGATCCCTGGGTCAGGAAGATTCCCGTGAGGAGGAAATGGCAACCCATTCTAGTATTCTTGCCTGGAGAATCCCACGGACAGAGCAGCCTGGCGGGCTGCAGGCCATAGCGTTGCAAAGAGTCGTACACGACTGAAGTAGCTTAGCATGCAAAGACTGAAAACAAACGGGAAACACAGCAGAACTCTTATAATCAAACACGATTTGTTTAACATTGTCACCTTGGGGAGGGAGCCGTACTCTGATTTCAGTGATGCTATTATCAAGATGCTTCTGTTTTGTAATCCAACTGGGATGGCCTTTGAAGGGAGTTTATGCATCACATTGGAAGACTGGTCATGTTAGTTTTGAAATCAGGTACTGTTTTCACCTAGAAATGACCTCCAGCTTGACCATCTGCTAGGGTCTCCTGAATTTATTTGGTAGGATCTTTTATTGTTTTCAAAAATAAAGAACATGGATATAAAATTGGAAACCAAAAGAGTACGTTAGACCCGGCCCTGCCCACAGTGGGGCTCCTGAGAGAGCGGGGTGTGCTCACTGACTCTGTCCCCTCCCATCCCATTCTTGTCTCGGTCTCTCCTGCAGGAGAAGCAGGCGTCCAGCACCCCAGTACACTGTGGTTCTCTCACCAAGGTTTCTTAATGACCATCTAACTGTCAAATTCATCTTCTAGCATCAATCCTTGTTCCTTTTAACCTTTTCATAACACTTAGCATTGCCCACCATTTATCCATATATTCATCCATCTATTGAATCAATCAACCAAATGATAAATATTTTAAAAATATCTGTGTCCAACCGACTGTGTTAGTTTCTGGGGATAGAGAGATAGACCTTGTTTGTCTTTGCTGGTATAGAGCTCACGTTCAGGAGAGACTGGTTGTTGTTCAGTGGCTCAGTTGTGTCCATCTCTTTGTCACCCCATAGACTGCAGCATGTGAGGCTTCCCTGTCCCTCATCATCTCCTGGAGCTTCCTCAAATTCATGTCCATTGAGTCGGTGATGCCATCCAACCATCTCGTTCTCTGTCGTCCTCTTCTCTCAATTTTCCCCAGCATCAAGGTCTTTCCAAATGAGTCAGTTCTTCGCATCAGGTGGCCAAAGTTTTGGAGCTTCAGCTTCAGCATCAGTCCTTCCAGTGAATATTCAGGGTTGATTTCCCTTAGGGTTGACTGGTTTGATCTCCTTGCAGTCAAGAGTCTTCTCCAACACCACAGTTCCAAAGTGTCAATTCTTTGGTGCTCAGCCCTGTTCGTGGTCCAAATCCTCAGGAGAGATAGACTTAGATATTAAACAACTAATTACAAAATTAGTCGTTACAAATGTGATGAGTACCACAGAGAGATACCAAATGCTAATAGAATGCTAAAATACATGTCTTTATATATATGTACATTTACACACACACACAACCATGGGCCACATGCAGAATCTAAAGCAAAGCAAAGGTACTTTATCACCAGTGAACGCTTTGGTTCTCAAAGTTCAATGTAGAGTTCATTTGGATGGTGTGGGGGCCTCCTTTGTTTATAGCCAATGAGGCCTAAGTGTCCTACAACTGGACAAGCCAGAGAGCTGCTCTGCCTGCCTCTCTCCAGTCAGACCTCAAGTCTGATCATGGAATCATGTGCCCTCCTTTGGGAGAGAAAGAGCCATATGCGAGAAGGGTGAGAGTTCAAGCCCTTGCTGCCTCATGTTCTGCTCCAGACTCTTCTCGGGTGGGGTGAGAAGGTTGGGGTGTTCGGTGGGAAGGAAGGGAGATCAAGGAAAGAGACATGACTGCAGATCTTCTCTGTCCTCCACTCCCAAGGTATCGCGCGTCCTCGCCAACCACTGGCCCCCTTCCATGTCGCTCTGTCCTCTGATTTCCCCTTGACTTTCCATGTGTCTTGGTCCCCTGCCATTGTGCTGCCCTCTCCCCACGTTGTACGTGGGTGGGTCACCTGCACCCCGAGCTTCAGTTGCCATCCACACATTGATGACCTTCAAGAAAGTTTTTTCATCTAGATAGATTAACTCAGACTTAGCATGTTCTAAGCACAATTCATTCGTTTCTTGCTCACAAATGCATTCTCCTTCCTCCCATGTTTCTTGTGAGAACAGTGGAAGGCAATCCATTCAGACTCTCAGGCTTGGAGACTGGCAGTCAGCCTAGTCGCCTTATCACTCATCTGCTATTGCTTCTCCTTAAGGAGAAACTATTGCTTATAGTTTTCAAGGCAGTGCCCTGATTCCATATTTTCACCTTTTTGCTGAGTAACTTCTTCAGTGCAAAGGCTCTGGGTTTTGGAGTCTAGCGGGTCTAGTTCTGAATTCTGACTTGACTGCTTTACTGCTTCTGTCCACACTATCTGGTCCATAGTAACAACTCAGTAAACGTTCACCTATAATTGACTTTATGATTGCTTCCCATGACTACTGTGAAGATGTGATCAAGTCTATAAAGACCTATATATCAGTGTTTGATGTATTGGAATCACTAAGTCAGTTCACTTCAGTTCAGTTCAGTCTCTCAGTCATGTCTGACTCTTTGTGATCCCATGAATTGCTGCAGCATGCCAGGCCTCCCTGTCCATCACCATCTCCCAGAGTTCACTCAGACTCACGTCCATCGAGTCCGTGATGCCATCCAGCCATCTCATCCTCGGTCGTCCCCTTCTCCTCCTGCCCCCAATCCCTCCCAGCATCAGAGTTTTTTCCAATGAGTCAACTCTTCTCATGAGGTGGCAAAGTACTGGAGTTTCAGCTTTAGCATCATTCCTTCCAAAGAAATACCAGGGTTGATCTCCTTCAGAATAGACTGGTTGGATCTCCTTGCAGTCCAAGGGACTCAAGAGTTTTCTCCAACACCACAGTTCAAAAGCAAAGGGGGTCAAACTCTTTCCTTGTGACCTCCAGTTTTTCCTTCAAAACACACCGGAGTTATTTTTTTTCTTTTAATTAAAAAACATTTTTTTTTTAGCCACACCACGCAGCTTGGGAATCTCAGTTTCCCAACCAAGGATTGAGCTTGTGCCCCTGCATTGGAAGCTCAGAGTCTTAGCCACTGGACTGCCAGGGAATTTCTCCTCCAGAGGTATCTTTCTTAAAAAAAATTAAAAAGTCCCCACCATCTTCCTGCTTTTAGCTCTCCGTGGCTGGTAGGAGTAAGTCTGTGTTTAGTCTGGTGCACAGGTCTTCCCAAGTCTGATCCTGTTCTCTTTCTGAAACTTTGCTGCCCCTCTTCCTCCTCTCCAGCGTGTTACACAACACTTCTCTGAAATTGTCCATACCGTTTACACCTAGGACTTTGGACCTGCTTTGATGTCTTCCCCACCCTTATGCCTTTGCATGGCCTCCATGAAGCCGGCTTCCCCAGTTCTTCAGTGAGAGTTGGTGGCTTCTTTGTCTATACCTTGTGGTACTTGTGTATAACTTTGTTCTGATATTGATGGAATCATAATTTATCTGCTTGTGTGTTAGCTTCCTCTATTAGATACAGTGTTCCTAAGGGAAAGACTTACCTTCTGATCATCACTGCCCAGTGCCTGGCAAGGGAGGATGTTTGGCGTTCAATGATGGTTCAGTTAAGTGCCCTGGACTCAGTTCCAAGGAGAACTTCCAAAAGTGTTTTCAGTTTTCAGTACTATTAGAATGAAGGTATAGCCTCCCAAGTCATCTCTTTTAAAAGGGCAGCGTGAATGTAGATGTTTAATATCTGATACATTTACAAAGAAGTCTTTCCAGCTGGTGTGTAGACACCTGGAAGGAAGAGCAACTGAATTTTGTTCAACTACTCCTTGGAATGAAATAGCTGACCTTCCTTCAATAAGATCTGGGTCCCATCTGTGCAGAGAGCAGGGCACAGGCTGGAGGCAGATGGCACTTCTGAGATGTCGTTTGCGGTTGTCATAGTGAATGAACAAAAAGGAAGAACAAGAGAGGAAACGTTCATGTTTCTCTCTCTCTTTTTTTTTTTTTTTACATTTTAGGATAACAGGATTAGAACTTTCTTTAAAATTTAAAGTTATTTATTTCAATGGGAGGCTAACTACTTTACAATATTGTATTGGTTTTGCCTCATGTCTCCTTTCTAATCTCTGCCTGGGTGGCAGAGGGTCCTGAGTCGGAAGGAAATATGCTTTAATGGCAACTCAGCGACAAGGTGAGGAGTGGAGTGTTCCCTTTTCCTTCTGGACCACGGGATGAGTATCAGGGGGCTGTGGGAGTGAACAGAGGAGTG
>SJYW01024781.1:352523-429657 GCA_006410735.1 Raphicerus campestris | reverse complement strand
GGTTGTGACTGCCGCCACTGATCGCTGGTCATTTGAGTGCAGGACAGCACTTCTTAGAGAAACTCTCCATTTTATGTCCCTTCTCAGGGTTTCTGGATTACCGGGCCGATCAGATTTCATCATCAGATGCCTGAGGGCAGAGGTTTGCCCTGTTTGTCTGCCCCAGGGTGAGCAGTGCAGTATAAAAGGGAGTAGTAAGAGAGTAGGTTCCAGCATTACAAAATCTCTTGGTTGTTTTCAGTGAAGTCACGGTGGGTTCTCTTGTCTTTTCCCCTCACAAAGATACACATAAAAGGACAGCGGTTGGACCCCCTGGAATCAGCTCATGAGGAGACAGTTAATTTGACCACAGAGAGCAGGACCCCAGAAGTGTGCCTAGACCTGTACCAGGGCACCAACTACACCGTGAACATTTCTACAGCCCCTCCCCGACGCTCCGCGCCAGCCGTCATGGAGTTCCAGACAGCTGGTAGGTGGAGGTGAAGTCTCATTGCCTCCTAGAGAACGCTAAGCGCGGGATGTGGGGAAACGTGCTTCAGGAGAGTTCACAGTTACTTTCTAAGGTTTGCAGCCAAGGGGTTAATTACCCCAGGGGTCAGGACCAGAGCAGGGCTAGTATTGAATGGGCACTGATGTATGGATTCTCAGCTGAGTCCTCTAGTTGACGTGCAGGGTAACAAGAAGGCATTTAAAAGACAGAAGTAGGCAGCGATGCACTGTGTTTCAATTGTCCAAGGCAACAGAGGGTAGCCATCTGGCTTATCTTTGGTGGGAAACTCAAAAGTCATTTCTTACTCTTGCCTATGACAAAGGAGGAACCAGGGAGGCTGACCCAGGAGCTCTACATCTAGGATGAGAAGTGACCCCAGGACTGATTAAGGGTGGGGATTCAAACTTCTAGGGGCAGAAGTTGGTTGGAAAGCAGACTGGATAGGAAGGAGCCTCAGGAAGTTGTAATAAACACTAAGGCACATAGATATCGTCTGGATTTTTATGTCATCATGACAATTACAATAAGTTTTTTCAGCACTCTGATTGTGGGATGTCAAAATTAATTAAATTCTTTAAAAGCAAACCTTGGGAAGCCATTGGTGTCATTTATTGTCTTGTATGAGTTGAGGTAGTTCTCAGCTGGCTATTTGATGTCCTATTTAAGAAAACCTATTTAAGTTGGACCATAAAGAAAGCTGAATGCCGAAGAATTGATGCTTTTGAACTGTGGTGTTGGAGAAGACTCTTGAGAGTCCCTTGGACTGCAAGGAAATCTAACTAGTCAATCATAAAGGAAATCAGTCCTGAATATTCATTAGAAGGACTGATGCTGAAGCTGAAACTCCAATGCTTTGGCCACCTGATGTAAAGAACTGACTCCCTGGAAAAGACCCTGAGTTGGGAAAGATTGAAGGCAGGAGAAGGGGATGACAGGATGAGATGGTTGGATGGCATTACCCACTCAATGGACATGAGTCTGAGCAAGCTCTGGGAGTTGGTGATGGACAGGCAGGCCTGGCTCAGAGTCAGACATGACTGAGTGACTGAAATGAAGAAAACTCAACCTTTAGGTATTGCTGCTGCTAGGAACTGGGACGTAACACAGATGTCGCAGAAATAAATGAAAAATGTGCTAGTCTTTACAATATCATTCAGACTATGAAATTATACAAAATAGGTCTCAGGGTACTTGTATAGAAATAAAATGATTTATTTCTAAGTAAAGACTATGTTAGGGAAAGATATTGTCAATTTAATATGGTAACTAATTAGAGAAAATTGTTCAAACAGTAAACTACTGTAGATTTATTAGGAATAAAAAGATCATCCTAGGACTCCAAACTCATCTGTCCCTGTTCAGTCAATGAGAGATTGCTGTTCACTGTGCGCTGTTTTTACTAACATCCTCTTCAACCTTTTCAAGTTAATTTCAGCTGGGGTAAGCATGGACTTTGGGTTCAGACAGACTTGGATTTACATCTTAACTCTGCTGCTTAAGAGTTGGATGACCCTGGCTGAGTCTGTTAATGTCTCCAGACCTTCTGTCTGAAATTTTAAGTGGAACTAGATTAAATTTGCAAGTTAATCTAGTGAGGATTGGGCTTTATATTGAATTATCCCAACTGGGTACAAGGTACATTTCTACATTTTCTCCATATCTACTCAGGTTTTGTCTTTCCTGTTTATTTATGCCTTCATGTGAAGATTTGTCATTCTGCTCATCTAGATCCTGCACATTTAGCCATCTGATTTCATGATCCATGTTATGNATCTCATCCTCTGTCGTCCCCTTCTCCTCCCGCCTTCAATCCTTCCCAGCATCAGGGTCTTTTCCAGTGAGTCAGTTCTCCGCATGTGGTAGCCAAATATTGGAGTTTCAGCTTCAGCATCAGTCCTTCCAATGAATATTCAAGACTGATTTCCTGCAGGATGGACTGGTTGGATCTCTTTGCAGTCCAAGGGTCTTCTCCAACACCACAGTTCAAAAGCATCAATTCTTAAGCACTCAGCTTTCTTTATAGTCCAGCTCTCACCTTCATAGAGTTTAGTGCCTAGCAAATCATCTGGCAGAGCATAGACTAAGTATTAAATTAGAATTAATTCATCAACCATTTGCCAGAAGAATATCATGTGTTAGGACCTGGAAGTTCTGATCCGAATTAGTATAAGCATACATGTAAACAGACAACTACAGTTTGGTATCATGAGAGTTTTGATAAAAAGTAAATAAATGGAATAAGGAGATTGTGTTCAGGTACAGTTTTCTTTTAACAAGAATCAGAAGTGATGCCGAGTGGTAGACAGTAAGTAGGAATTCACCAGATGAAAGATGTTGGGTGAGGTGGAAGAAGGGCACCATGGGCACATAGAGTAGCTTATTGGATAATCGAGAATGTGGCTTTTTGGAGGAACAGAGAAAGCAAGGGAGATGGGAAGAAATGAGACAGAAATCTGAGTAGTGGCCTGGCCATCCTTGTATCCTATACTTTTGAGCTTGGATCTTATTTTGATGCCTATGTGGAGGCACTGAAGGATAAACAGGTGAGTGAAATATCCAGATTTTTATACCGGAAAAAGCACTGAATCTAGAAATGTATTCAGGTGCCTAAGTAATTTAATATAAAATAAAGATGGTTTTTCAAATGAATCCAGAAATAAATGGTTTGGAGACAATTGGTTAACACCTTGGTTAAGAGGATAAATGATTCTTACTTCATGGCCTACACTAAAATGCTTAAAGAGTTCAATTTTAAAATTGCTATTTTTTAAATATGTCAGACAAAGATTAAGTAACATGTGAAACACTCGTAATGAATCCATTTAAAAGAAGTGAACATTCAAAGGGAGTTTGCAAAAGAGAATATACTTACTGCCAAAGCACACATGAGCATGTGTTATGCCTCAAAAAAAAATATATAAACCATGAGTTACCATAGTCTTTCTATAAACTTGGAGTGAATCCTGTTACACACAGCTGTGGGCACTTAAATTGGCATGATTTTCCAGAATGGTTACTCGTTAGGGTCTATCAGTAAATTTTCAGACAGACACAGAAAGATTGAACTATCCTCTGAAGCTTTACTTATATTAGGGGAAATTGAAAACAACTTAAATGCCCATTAATAGGGATTTGTTCCAATAAGTCGTCGAACGTTCATCGGATAGAACACTATCGGACGCGAAATATCTTCTGCTTCCCGCTGGACAGCATCTGCTGCTGTGGGCCAGTATTCCCACTGAAATGGTCTCTCTGTCTCTCTTGGTCTGAGCCCTCTCAGCCTCCTTTACAAGGTCTCTCTTCTGACTGTTCCTTAAATTTGATTCCCCCAAGGCTGTGTCTTCCCTGTTCTCTTGTCATAATGCACCTGTCTTTGGGTGTTCTACCCATTGTCTTGACTTCCGTGACCGTCTGCATCTCCCAAGACTCCTGAGTCGATTTAGTCAGGGCTAATCTGTTCTCTAAGCTCCGGGCCCTTACGCCACCCCTACCAGCTTCCTGTGCTCCTTTTAGCACTGTGTCTTCACATATGTGGGTCTCTACCTGCAAAACCCTTCTTTCCCTCACTGTACCTGGCTAACTCCTGCTTGTCCTTCAGTGATCAGCTTGGTCATCTCCCTGGTGGGAGGCCTTCACTGACCTCTTCCCACAAAGGCCATCCCTNTCTGTTCTCTAAGCTCCGGGTCCTTACGCCACCCCTACCAGCTTCCTGTGCTCCTTTTAGCACTGTGTCTTCACATATGTGAGTCTCTACCTGCAAAACCCTTCTTTCCCTCACTGTACCTGGCTAACTACTGCTTGTCCTTCAGTGATCAGCTTGGTCATCTCCCTGGTGGGAGGCCTTCACTGACCTCTTCCCACAAAGGCCATCCCTTCTTTGAACTGTTTTTCCTATCCTGACTTTTCACATCCCCAACTCACATAAAGTGAAGTCGCTCAGTCGTGTCTGACTCTTTGCGACCCCATGGACTGTAGTCTACCAGGCTCCTCTGTCCACGGGATTATCAAGGCAAGAGTACTGGAGTGGGTTGCCATTTCGGTTAATGCTAATTTCCCCTTCAGTCCACAATTAAGATGAGGAAGCCTTCCCTGATCCCTAAGGAGGAAGGTCAGGTAGCCCTCCTGGGTACTCCTCATGTGTTGTAACACTTATTCCTGTGTATTTTATTTGCCTGGATACTTACCTGTGAGTTCCTTGAGGTTGGGACCTGTATCTTATTTACTGTTGTATAGTCAACACTGTATACTCTGGCTGGCAAGTAACAGGCACTCTATCCATTTTCAGGATCATTTAATGATAGAGAAAATTTTTATAATATGTTAAGTAAAAGGACTAAATTATAAAATTATTCAAACTGTGTGATTTCAAGTTTGTTAACTAGAAAGTAATTTTTGTTTATAGACTGAAATACAGGTAGTTTAGAATGAGACTGAATGCAGCCTCCATAGTTGTGAGGTTTTTCTCCAGCAGATGGCAGCAGTCTAAATGTAGACGTGGGTGAGGTCAAGCATCTGGATGGACGAGAGCTTTCAGTTTTCAGGAATGAGTGACGTGGAGAACGGCAGAAGTGATATAACAGTGGTTTTTGGTTTTTTTGTTTTATTTTTTTGAGACAGGTGGGAAAGCTGAGGGTGGGGATGTTAGAATATTAGTAGACAGTTTTGAGTGAGGAGGTCTTAGGGGATTTCCTGAGAGCAATCAGAGTGAGAGCAAGTGGTCCAGAAGAACAGGGGATTGGGAGATCCAGGTGGAGCAGCTCAGAGGAGGACACAGTCTAGGATGTGGCTGTGGACATGGGTAGCTCAGGTGGAGTGGAGGAACTCCACAGCAGTGAACTCAAGGCACTCTGAGACCAAGTTTTGAGGGCTTACCTATATAAGGACTTTCATGTTACCCAAGAGAATGCTAGGAATGCTTGCCTCTATGGGGGAGAGAGGAATCTCTCAATGAGCCAGGTGTCAGAGTCAGGGGCAAGACTGACTGTGATGAAGAAGGGTAGAGGATGGAAGAGTCAGTGACACCAGCATCTAAGGAAACTCTGAAAATATGTACGTCCAGCTAAAGCACCAGATGATGATATGATCTGGGACTTTTACATGTTTGTTTTCCCTTTATAAGCCCCTATATTATATGTACATCTTGAGTTGGTGGTGGCTAGAGTGTTATTGGGTTAACACTGTGTGCGATGACTCCTTATACTGAAAACTCTTCCAGAGCTCTAATAGGCAGGCTCAAGTGAAGTACCATGGCTCAGTTGCTCAGTTATGCATTCCAAAGGCAGGTAATTTGGGGTTGTCATAAAAGTTTAAAATGTCTGTTCTAGAGACTTGTCTATGGATTCCTTATGAATGAAAAGAAAAGGATTTTTCCCGGAAACTCTAGTGCAATCTCCTTCACCTGGGTAGGCTCAAGGGATTACTGTAGACTAGCTTGACATTTGGAGACGGCAATGGCACCCCATTCCAGTACTCTTGCCTGGAAAATCCCATGGATGGAAGAGCCTGGTAGGCTGTAGTCCTTGGGGTCACTAAGAGTCAGACATGACTGAGTGACTTCACTTTCACTTTTCACTTTCATGCATTGGAGAAGGAAATGGCAACCCACTCCAGTGTTCTTGCCTGGAGAATCCCAGGGACGGAGGAGCCTGGTGGGCTGCCGTCTATGGGGTCGCACAGAGTTGGACACGACTGAAGCGACTTAGCAGCAGCAGCAGCTTGACATTTGGTTCATCTGAGATATAGTTATGCATTTTAAGCTTAGTCTTATAGCTGGTTGAGGGGGAGGTTGCATAGGCTAGGTAGGGTAACTTTGTAAAGTTGTCACCCAGTTTAGCTTGCTATTGTATTAAAAATAATTCTATGTGGGTGAGGATAAGTAGAAGGAAGCTCCTTGCTTTCTTTCCATTTTGTATAGGTATCTGCAAGCCAAACAAATTTAATGCATCCCTTTCTTTTAATCTCATGACAGTTTAAAGTTCTAGGTCGAAGGCGGTATCTGAATACTTTTTATCACGCGACATCGTTTAATTTTACTGCGAGGGAACAGACGGCAGTGGTGTGTTTAGATCTGTATCCAGCAGCTGACTACACGGTGAATGTCACCCTACTGGGATCTCCAGAGCAGCTGTCAGTGCAAACAGCCATAACCACCGCACCAGCAGGTAGGTGGGGATGTCTTTCTGTTTGGGGTCTTAAGACAACAAGTTAAATATGTGTATTGAGCTACACGACATGGGGGAGCATAAAGAATGCTAGTCTTGGAGGCAAGAGACCTGGGTTCTCGGTCTAACAAACTGCCAGTTTTGTCTGGGCTACAAGGTCTCTGAATCTTCCCTCCCCCACAGGGGTGCTGGCTCAGAGGGCACAGACCAGGAACTGAATGATTTACTTAGGAATCTCTAGGAGTAATGGATCGAGCATTGTGTAAGGTTTTCTGTCTTTCGCCTCAAATTTAAGACAGCTGAATCCTAAAGGTAGACATTATGGGCAACTAGAATCAACTTCCAGGAGTTCAGAAATGTGAGCTCCACTGTGTCGGGCATTGGAGGGACAAGGAGGCCACCTGACTGGGTCTCATACAAGCACATTAACCCAACACAGAGAACAGTGGCCTGAAGCAGATTAGGCTCCTTCCCCTGTGGCTTGTGTTGTTGCTGTTTAGCTGCTCAATTGTATCATTCTTTGCAGCTCCACAGACTGCAGCACACCAGGCTTCCCTGTCCTTCACTCTCTCCTGGAGCTTGCTCAAACTTGTGTCCACTGAGTCAGTGATGCCATTCAGCCATCTCATCCTCTGTTGTCCCCTTCTCCTCCTGCCTTCAGTCTTTCCCAGAATCAGAATCTTTTCCAGTGAGTAGACTCTTCACATCAGGTGGCCAAAGTATTGGAGCTTCAGCTTCAGATCTGTCATTCCAATGAATATTCAGGGTTGATTTCCTTTCCCAATAGAGGCGGCTGTGTCAACGCCACAGCTCCCCCTAGTGGCGAGAGATGCTGATGTCGCTACAATTAATTTCCTTTTTTTTTTTTTTTTTTTTTTCGTACTGTATAGGAGAGCCTGGTGGGCTTCCGTCTATGGAGTCGCACAGAGTCAGACACGACTGAAGCGACTTAGCAGCAGCAGCAGGGCATTCAGCATCTTTAGTTCCCTGCTGCTGCTGCTAAGTCGCTTCAGTCGTGTCCGACTCTGTGCGACCCCATAGACAGCAGCCCACCAGGCTCCTCTGTCCCTGGGATTCAAACCCGCACCCACTGCATTGGAAGTGCTGAGTCTTAACCACTGGACTGCCAGGGAAGTCCTTCTACAATTAATTTCTTTTGCTCTGTTATCAGTAGGGTTTAAGGGACACATCTATGGACAGCCAGGCAGAGACGCTGCCCCCTTTGAAGGAAAACAGCAGAATAAGATAGGTCTTGCTCCTGAGGCCTTTATCCTGTTCACCCACTGATCTTTGCGGGTAGAGAGTGAACACTTTGGTCTTTGTACCTGGAAGGCTCTGAAATATAAAAGACACAAGTGAGGGCCATGTGGTACAGGAGAATGAAAATTCACTATTTTATTTTCCATCTCAGATTAAGCTTGGTATCAACAGACACTGCACGATGAATACCTCCTCACAGCATAAACCTGGCCCCCACATCCATTTCCAGAATTTGAATATACATTTCTTCCAACTGTTCAATCCTCAGAGGAATAAAAAAGTCTGACATTAACACCTACTGTAAATTAACGTGTCAAGGCACTCAAGTCCCAGGTTCTTTCCTCCCCAGTGTTTTTCTGCAAAGCCTCTGTCAGAGTGGCCTGCTTGTGATGGAGAGTGTGTTCTTGCTGTTACACCCTAGAAATCTTGTTTTTTGTGACTTCCTGGTGGAGGTGGTGCTCACTCACTCAGTCGGGCCCAACTCTTTGCGACCCCATGAACAGTACCCTGCCAGGCTTCTCTGTCCATGGGATTCTCCAGGCAGGAATACTAGAGCGGGTTGCCATTTCCTCCTCCAAGGGATCTTCCCGACCCAGGGACTGAAACTGCATCTGTTGATCTCCTGCCTTGGCCGGCGGATTGTTGTCCCTGAGCCACCTGGAAAGCCTGTTTCACTAAGGTACCTCCAAAGAGGAAGTAATCCTGAATTATCCCAAGTTTCATCTTTCAGTGTCTCAACGTGAGTCCCAGAGTTACAGAACTGTGGAAAGCAAAATTAAGTGACAGCTGTACAACACTGTGAGTGTACTAAAGATCATTGAATTGTTTACATTAAAGTGGTTAATTTTATGTTGCGTGAAGGTCAGTGAGAAAAACTTGGCGGATTAGATATGTCTGTCTTGCTCCTGGGCCTCAGTCACCTTCTGCGTGATTCCTTATGTGACATAATGCAAGGAAGATGCTTAACGCAGTTCTTAGTACGTAATAACGATGATGACGACAGCACCAGCTTTATTTACTCCTTTACGTTAGTTTTTACTGGAATAGAGTTGCTTTACAATGCGATGTTAGTTTATACTGTATAGTGAAGTGAATCAGCTCTACCTATTCATAGATGCCCTCTTTCTTGGATTTCCTTCCCATTTGGGTCACCACCAAGCGCTGAGCGAGTCCCCTGAGCTGCACAACAGGTTCGCATCAGTTGTCTATTTTATACACAGTATCAGCTCTAACTTTGCTTTTTGAGAGGTGCAGCCATTGTCCAAAGTGCTATCCTTGAGTCAGCCCGAACCTACGCGACCTTCTGAGGAAGGCATTGCTATTATTCCCCTTTTACAGATAAGGACCATGAGGCACAGAGAAAGTTAAGCAGCTTGCCCAAGATCACAAAACTCATGAGCGATACAAGTGGGATTTGAACCCAGTCTGGCTCCAGGGCAGGGCCCTCATTTTTAATCAGTGCATCTGCTGCTTTTAACTAATATTAGTGCTCAAAAAAAAAAAAAAAAAAGAGAAAAATTTTGTTGCTAGAACCTAGCGCGTGTTAGTCCAGACCTCCTTTGCTTTTGTCAGCCTTGGAGCATGAGCAGAAACTTCAAGTGTCATGGGTGTGGAAATGCATTCATTGAATAAACGCTCATTTCTTATCTACTGTGTGTCAGGCAGGTTCTTATAGCTGACAATGCAGCAGCAATAAAACAGTCTCAGCTGTCATGGGGTTGGAGTCAGGAGGTTGGCGAGGAGACAGATAAACAAGTAAGGAAATATATCATATGCTAGGTGGGGCTAAGTGGTAAGATGAAGAATAAAATTTGGCAAAGAGAGTGGCAGTTGATGGGCAGGGAGGGCCTCTATTGTAAAGAGACATTTGAGTACAGGTTTGAAGGAGGTGAGGGGGACACCGTGTGACAGGCATGTCCTTGGCATGTTCCGGGAACATCAGGCCAGCCAGCATGGCTGCAGCAGAGAGAGCTGGAGAAAGGGGTAGGAGAGGCGGTCTCTGGCTTGAGTATAATGAGGGGGCCGTGCTGCCAGGGTGAGAAGGTGAGACAGCGGCTATCTCCTCCTTTGCAAGGTGGACCCCAGATTACCCATGGTGAGAATAATCTGCCGTGTGATGTGCCTGCCTCTGTAGGCCACCAAGCAATCGGAAGTCCACCCGCCGTGAATTTCCACTTAATTTGGGGAATCTCTTTTCATAAAGTTCCTTGGATTCCGTCTGACCTTCGGCTGCTCATCTGTTGTAGGGGGAGGAAATCTGCTCTCTCTGAACATTTTGGAGCTTTGCCCATGGTGGCTCCAGGTCTTTCTTGTTGTCTATCCCACGTATTTAGAACCTTGTATTTTCATTCCTTCTTCAGGCCCTGTTTCTCCCACCCTCCACCGCTGCTAAAGATCTTGATCTGTGTAGTGAAAGAGCCTCCTTTCTCTGTACGCAGGGCATCCATATCTACAGTAGGAAACTCTTCAAGTGAAGAAATGGACTCTCTGACGTGGAAAACAAACTAAGGCTTGCCAGAGAGGGACAGCAGGCGGCAGGTCCTGGTGTTTAGTTGCTAAGTTGTGCCCAGCTCTTTTGCAACCAACCACAATGACCGTAGCCTGCCAGGCTTCTCTGTCCATTGGATATTGGAGTGGGTTGCCACTTCCTTCCCCAGGGGATCTTCCTGACCCAGGCATGGAACCCACGTTTCCTGCATTGGCAGGTGGATTCTTTACCACTGAGCCATCTGGGAAGCTCCAGTGAGGGCAAGGGGCAGAGGTAAATGAAGAATTTGGGATCAACATATACACGCTGCTGTATATAAGGTAGGGCTTCCCTGTTGGCTCAGGTAAATCTAGAATCTTCACCTGATTCTAGGTCAAGAATCTGCCTGCCAATCAGGAGATGCAGGAGCCTGGGATTCAGTCTCTGGGTTGGGAAGATCCCCTAGAGAAGGAAATGGCCCTGCAGTATACAATGGACACAGGAACCTGGCAGGCTACAGTCCATAGCATCGCTAAAGTCAGACACAACTTAGCCACTAAACGGCAGCAGCAACATATATAAGGCAGGGAAACAAGGCCCTACTGTAGAGCACAGAGGGCTGAGGTCAACATCTTGCAATAACGTTTCATGGAAAAGAATCTGAAAAGTATATATATATATGTGTGTGTGTATATATATGTGTGAAAGTGCAAGTGAAGTGAAAGTGAAGTCACTCAGTCGTGACCGACCCTTTGTGACCCCATGGATAGTAGCCTGAACCAAGTTCCTCGTCCGTGGGATTTTCAAGACAAGAGTACTGGAGTGGGTTGCCATTTCCTTCTCCAGGGAGTCTTCCCAACCCAGGGATCGAACCCAGGTCTCTCACACTGTAGACAGAGGCTTTACCATCTGAGCCACCAGGGAAGTCCGTATATTTATATATATAAATTGTATATTTGAATCACTTTGCTGTTCACTTGAACTAACACAAAATTGTAAATTACCTATACTTCTGTATACAGAAAGGAGGGTACATGGCAAATGGGGAGAAAAGTACTGCAATAAACTCATAGTGCATTAAAAAGAAAGAAAGAAATGTCTTGTCTTGCAACACAGTCCTAACTTCCTGCTCTTTTCTCTGAATTTCTCTGTCCCCAGAAAGCTCCCAAGAATTGTCCTAATCCAAAATGACTTCCTATTATTGAATGCCTTGCTTCTGAGTCCTGCTTCCTGGTTAAGAGGTTTCCTTTGTCTTTCCTGGAAAATTACCCTCCTCTGATCCTTAAGCTGCTGCTGAGTTTCTGGAACTTGTGCCTTCATGGGTCTGATGTGGTCCAGGAAGTCCCCCAGGTTAGTGGTTTTTCACCCAAACCCCACCGTTCCCTAGAACTGAATTTCTAAGACTTGAACTGCCCATGTTTCTTTGATGGGAACCGAAGCACTCCTTCCTACCACCCTTTCCTTTACTGCGTTGCCGGGGATAATCCTCCAGCGTTCCAGGGCCTCCTAAGTGTTCCATTCTGCTCCGTCAGGCTAGCTGAGTGGTGAGCTTTCAGCCTTCATGCCAGCTGTTTCTGTTCCTTCTTCCCCAGGCCTGGCTAATACCTTTTGCTATAGATTGCTACTTGCTACTGCTACTGCTACTGCTTACCTTCTCTATATTTGCTTTTTGTTTTCATACTTCGATTTTTGTGCTCCTAACGTATAACTTTGGATTCTGCCTGTGAGGTCTTCATAGAGCAAGAATGATGCCTTGCTTCAGTNCATGTCCATTGAGTTGGTGATGCCATCCAACCATCTCATCCTCTGTTGCCCTATTCTTCTGCCTTCAGTCTTTCCCAGCTCAGGGTCTTTTCTGGTGAGCTGGCTCTTTGCGTCATGTGGCCAAAGCATTGGCGCTTCAGCTTCAGCATCAGTCCTTCCAACAAGTAGGACTGGAAGGGCTGATGCTTTAGGATTAACTGGTTTGATCTTCTCAGTCTGGGGTTCTGTAAAACAGTTCAGAGCAATTTGAGAGCCCATGGTGTTGGGGTGACTCTTGAGCCTGTAATCAAACCATGGGTTCAGTCTTTTCTCAGATCTCTTCATTCTGAACAAGATAAAGAGAGACAGGATTTGGGGCAGCTTATTTCCTGTTGTCTGCTAATGTCTGGCTCCCCCAGATGCTCTCTAAAATCCATCAAAATCTGCCACTAATGATCTTTTTGTGCTTCACAAACTTTAGCTAACAGAAGAATCACCTGGAGAGCTTATTAAAGCATAGGTTCCTGAACTCCATCCTAGAGGTTCTGACTCAGCAGGTCTGGAGCGCAGACCTCAAAATTTCATTTCTAGTAAGTTTCCAGGCCTTGTTGATGCTGCCAGTCCATGTTTTGAGCAGCACTACTCTAACCATACANTGGACTGCAAGGAGATCCAACCAGTCCATCCTAAAGGAAATCAGTCTTGAATATTCATTGGAAGAACTGATACTGAAGCTGAAACTCCAATACTTTGGCCACCTGATGGGAAGAACTGACTCACTGGAAAAGACCCTGATGCTGGGAAAGATTGAGGGCAGGAGGAGAAGGAGACAACAGAGGGTGAGATGGTTGAATGGCATCACTGACTAGGTGGACATGAGTTTGAGCATGCTCCGGGAGTTGGTGATGGACAGGGAAGCTTGGCGTGCTGTGTGCATTCCATGGGGTCATAATCGCAGTCGGACACGACTGAGCGACTGAACTGAACCAAATATGATTTCAAATTTTCTTCTCCTCCTTCACTTTACTCCATTTTCTCCCAATATCGTCTCATTTGCAAGATCAAAACCTCTTCTGTAAACTGTTTCATTCCTTTTTCAGAGCTTGAGCACATCTCATCTTTAGAAAGAAAGGGTTCTAGTCAATACCTTTTATGACTTTTTCTCAGCACTTGAGTTTGTAATAATCCCACTGGATTTTATCCCCTTTCCAACTAGGAAGAATCCCTGCACTAGAATCCCCAGGCTGTTGTTGTTCATTTGCTAAGTCGTGTCCGACTCCTTGTGACCCCATGGATGGCAGGGGTCCAATGCAGTCCTCCAGGCTGCATGTCTGGAGGCCTCCCTCTCCCTTACTGTCTCCCAGAGTTTGCCCAAGTTCATGTCCATTGAGTTGGTGATGCCATCCAACCATCTCATCCTCTGTTGCCCTCTTCTCCTGCCTTCAGTCTTTCCCAGCTCAGGGTCTTTTCTGGTGAGCTGGCTCTTTGCGTCATGTGGCCAAAGCATTGGCGCTTCAGCTTCAGCATCAGTCCTTCCAACAAGTAGGACTGGAAGGGCTGATGCTTTAGGATTAACTGGTTTGATCTTCTCAGTCTGGGGTTCTGTAAAACAGTTCAGAGCAATTTGAGAGCCCATGGTGTTGGGGTGACTCTTGAGCCTGTAATCAAACCATGGGTTCAGTCTTTTCTCAGATCTCTTCATTCTGAACAAGATAAAGAGAGACAGGATTTGGGGCAGCTTATTTCCTGTTGTCTGCTAATGTCTGGCTCCCCCAGATGCTCTCTAAAATCCATCAAAATCTGCCACTAATGATCTTTTTGTGCTTCACAAACTTTAGCTAACAGAAGAATCACCTGGAGAGCTTATTAAAGCATAGGTTCCTGAACTCCATCCTAGAGGTTCTGACTCAGCAGGTCTGGAGCGCAGACCTCAAAATTTCATTTCTAGTAAGTTTCCAGGCCTTGTTGATGCTGCCAGTCCATGTTTTGAGCAGCACTACTCTAACCATACAAGCTACTTAGCTACTTCTGGGCAAATTAAAACCCTTACTTAGAAGAAAAGACACGATAAAGAGAAAGACAAAAAAAAAAAGTGGTAGACAAAATAATTCAAAGTGCTCATGCCTAAGAAACTCGCACATTTTGCCTGATATGTGAAGTTTTCCTGGTAATTGAATATCTATCAATACCTCGTCTAATTATTTTTTTAGTGTGGCTACACCAAGTCTTAGTTGTGGTGCGTGGGCTCTAGTTCCCTGGTCGGGGATGGAACCCGGGACCCCTGCCCTGGGACCACCAGGGAAGTCTCAGTGCTTGATCTATTCTTGCAATTCTAGGTACAGAGACCAAGAGCCTCCATCTCTCCCGGGGCTGCTTTGCTCCTCTGTGGAGACTCTTGTCTCGTTGCAAGTGGAAGAGTGAGTCTCACTTACCCCACTTCTCCAGACCAACACATGAAAAGTGAAGTATCGACTTTATTTGCCCAAGCAAGTCCCCAGGAGTTACCCCAACATAGTTCTAGTAAGAGTGACGCTGGAGAATGAGGCTTAGATATGTGTGGCAAAATGGGTTCCCTACTGTCTTTCCCCCTGGAAGTTTTGGTAGTTGGGTCTGCACAGGGACCCTTGCCTGGCTTACGCACCCAGTCTCAGGCTGACGATCTGGGGAGAAGGAAAGTGCAGAGACCGGTTACTCACTTCTCGGAGACGAGATACACATGTCCCTTGCCCCTGAGTCTAGGCAGGTCCCAGACAGCAAGGATCTGCTTCTTTGGGCAGTGACCTATGACATATGAACTCCACCCACTAGGAAATGTGACCGAAGGAATAGTAACCTTCTTCTTACCTGTCAGATTACATATTTACTGTTCATTCCTTAAGGATTAGCGAGTAGGGAGTGGAGAGCGGCCATAATTGTTCTTTCTTTTGTAAAAATCAGGAGACAGGTAACTATTAAGCTTTAACACACATGACCTCTGTAATGTTAGAGAGTTGATTGGGAAAGGTCCATTCTAGTGTATGTTAGGAAAGTAACTCTAAGTTCCTCCAAATTCATATATTTCAACATCCAAATTTCTTGACTGATTTCTTTACCATTGTTATTACGTTTATCTGTTCAATTCTGTGTTTTCAGTGATATAGACAACTTATTATTCCTAGAGTAAGAGTTTATTATTGGTGTCAAATTATTTGTGTCAAATACTTATCCTGTTTTATCATTTTTAAAAGTTTGTTTATGATGTCTTTGATGTATAAAGGTTTTAGGTTTCTATGTAGCCCAATTGATTGATCTTTCCTTTGTGATTTATTGCATTAATGTTAAATACAGATTTTTTCAAACAAAAGTTTTTATTTATAGCCCATCTTTTTTTTCTAGGACTTTAAGTAAACTGCATCCTAGGGAAAGTGTTAGTTGCTCAGTGGTGTCCAACTCTTTGTGACCCCATGGGCTGTAGCCCTCCAGGCTCCTCTGTCAGTGGGATTAACCTGTCAAGAATACTGGAGTGGGTTGCCATTTCCTCCTCTAGCAGATCTTCCCGACCCAGGGATCGCACCTGGGTGTCCCACATTGCAGGCAGATTCTTTACCATCTGAGCCACCAGGAAAGCTAAGTGACCTGCATGGGTATATAAAATAAGTAGGTAACCTAAAGAAGAATGTAAAACAAACTCAGGGACCTAAAAAGGATGTCAGAATAAGGCTAAGCATAATTCATATCCTTATAATCCATTCACTTTTTCATCAGTGGCTCACACATTAAGGTTTCAGGTGTCAACCCATCCCGCCAGGAAGAAAGCCATTACATGACTTATAAGGTTACAACAAATGGTGTTTTTGGAAAGAAGTAAAGTTATTTTCAACATATAGAAATTTCTGATTCAGGGAGAAGGGTTTCATAAGTAATTCAGTGTTTGAGCAGCACTTTATGAGGATTTTATGATGCTGTTTCTTGTATTGCCCCTCAACATGGCTCACTGTATTTTAGAAAAGCACGATTCATTGTGGAGTGGGCAAGGAAAGGTGCCTTAGGAATGCCTGTGCTCTGCTGATCTGACTTGATTCAGGGATATGATTAGGTTAGTTTAGACTATTTGGAGGAATGAACTGGAGTCCATGTTTCTCAGGAAATGTTTCCTAAATATTGCTGCTCGATAAATGATGGGGCCCCTGTGTTCAGATGATTCTGTCTCATCTGTCCCTAGAAAACAGTTGATCTGTGTTGCCTGTTGAATTACAAGGATCTGTGCCCGAAAAGAAGGCTACCTGCCTCCATTATAGGGCTAAGCCAAGTCTAGGTAGCTAATCTAAGGGAAATGTATACATCTGCCCTCCATGGTTGAATCTCAGTTCCTGTCCTTACACTGTGATCACATACTTTTAGCCTGAAAATTTCATGGTAGTTGTAACTAGATACCAAATTTGTCTTAAGAAAAATTTCAACAAAATAATGAACTCTCAACTCTGAACAATGGTTATATCCTTCTAAGACAAACTGAAATGTACATCAAGGATAGCTAAAATGATACCCTATTTATAGAATTATAGAAGGGCTATAAAAATAGTAACTGTGCTTTCCAGATAGTCGATTTGTAGCCATTTTTTTCTTGACAATGTTTACGTTGAAAAACCAACTGTCTGTTTAAGCTCCTCCTAATTAGAGGTTTAAAACCGAATCATTTATGACTAAGAAAATGCTGGTTTTTCTGTTCTCTTTAGAAGAGGATTGCTTGCATTTAGTTACTTCTAAAATAGTGTTGGTAAATTTTTAAAAGTATCTAAAAAAGAAGAACAGGCCACTTTTCCTCTATTCCCTGGGAGAATGCCTGACTGATGAAGTGGCTTACGATAGCAGGTTTTCTAACAGCATGCATAATTTGGGATCTCTTGGGACCTTATTAAACTTCCCCTGTAACTGATTGCTGTTCACAGAATTGAAGTCCAAACAAAAGATAGTAAAGACCACAAATAATTTAACATGGTTTCTGATATTTTTCCACAAAGTGAAAACTACTGTAATAGCATTTCTGGGTGGAAAAGGTATGTCTGAAGTCAGCCTGCTTCTCTTATAAGCCATCAGCCTGAGAAACTCATACTTGCCATTGGCCAAGCCAAAAATCAGCATCTATTTTGCATGGAATAGCCAGTCATCTGTAATATGCCAAAAATGGAGAGAGAAAATGGTTGTTCTTCTTAAGATAATGACATTGTAGATCCAGCTAGGTAGAACCATACTCAGAGGATAAATAAAGATGAATAAGTTCTTTGGAACTGGAGCTCATCACTAAATGGATTTTAAATGGCTCTAGACGCAATGGGTCTGTCTCATTCTTCCGTTTCAGGGCCACCATATTCTAATCATGTGTACAGATAAAGAGGCTCCAAGGCTCTCTCCGTGGCTGAAATCAGACAAAAGACCACTTACTTCTTAGTTTACCCTGTCCATTAATACAACACAAAGGAAGCCTGACTACTTGATGTTCTTTTTTCTTTTCATTTCCTTGTGACTTTTAAATTGATTTAATTTCAAATTTCTCTCTCTTGTTCTCTCTTTCTCTCCCCTTTTCCTGAAATAAATCCCACTTGGTCATAGTACATTATTTTTTTAATATGGCATTAGATTCCGTTTCTTTGAGTATTTTTGCACCAATATTCATAAGTGATGTGAGTTTATAGTTTTCTTTCTTCTTCTGCACTCTCCTTATCAGGTTATAATACTAATACTAATGTAATAATACTAATGTCTACATTAGTATTTTCTGTGTTTCATAAAAAGAATTTGGACAGTTTCCTTCATCATCACAATTTATGAAGCATTTGGGCTCCTGTTCTCGGGTGCTTTGGTAGAATTCCTCTGGGTAACAGTCTAGGCCTAGGGATTTTCTGTGTTAATTCCTTGATGGTGGTCTCAATTTTATTTTTAATGGACATTGGTATGTTTCAGCTTTTAATGCCTAATGGAGTCCATTTTGGTAAACTGTGTTAGGAATTACCCATTTTACCTGTTTTCAAAATTTATTTGAATGGTGGTCTGCAAAAGTAACTTTTTGAATGTTCTTTTATTTCAAAGATTATTTCTCCTTTTGCTTGATTTTTTCCTTTTTATTTTCTAGCTGATTAGTTAGCAGTTTGTCTATTTTGGTAAGTATCTTCAAAAAGTGAAGTTTTTTTTTTTTNGTGAAGTTTTCCTGGTAATTGAATATCTATCAATACCTCGTCTAATTATTTTTTTAGTGTGGCTACACCAAGTCTTAGTTGTGGTGCGTGGGCTCTAGTTCCCTGGTCGGGGATGGAACCCGGGACCCCTGCCCTGGGACCACCAGGGAAGTCTCAGTGCTTGATCTATTCTTGCAATTCTAGGTACAGAGACCAAGAGCCTCCATCTCTCCCGGGGCTGCTTTGCTCCTCTGTGGAGACTCTTGTCTCGTTGCAAGTGGAAGTGTGAGTCTCACTTACCCCACTTCTCCAGACCAACACATGAAAAGTGAAGTATCGACTTTATTTGCCCAAGCAAGTCCCCAGAAGTTACCCCAACATAGTTCTAGTAAGAGTGATGCTGGAGAATGAGGCTTAGATATGTGTGGCAAAATGGGTTCCCTACTGTCTTTCCCCCTGGAAGTTTTGGTAGTTGGGTCTGCACAGGGACCCTTGCCTGGCTTACGCACCCAGTCTCAGGCTGACGATCTGGGGAGAAGGAAAGTGCAGAGACCGGTTACTCACTTCTCGGAGACGAGATACACATGTCCCTTGCCCCTGAGTCTAGGCAGGTCCCAGACAGCAAGGATCTGCTTCTTTGGGCAGTGACCTATGACATATGAACTCCACCCACTAGGAAATGTGACCGAAGGAATAGTAACCTTCTTCTTACCTGTCAGATTACATATTTACTGTTCATTCCTTAAGGATTAGCGAGTAGGGAGTGGAGAGCGGCCATAATTGTTCTTTCTTTTGTAAAAATCAGGAGACAGGTAACTATTAAGCTTTAACACACATGACCTCTGTAATGTTAGAGAGTTGATTGGGAAAGGTCCATTCTAGTGTATGTTAGGAAAGTAACTCTAAGTTCCTCCAAATTCATATATTTCAACATCCAAATTTCTTGACTGATTTCTTTACCATTGTTATTACGTTTATCTGTTCAATTCTGTGTTTTCAGTGATATAGACAACTTATTATTCCTAGAGTAAGAGTTTATTATTGGTGTCAAATTATTTGTGTCAAATACTTATCCTGTTTTATCATTTTTAAAAGTTTGTTTATGATGTCTTTGATGTATAAAGGTTTTAGGTTTCTATGTAGCCCAATTGATTGATCTTTCCTTTGTGATTTATTGCATTAATGTTAAATACAGATTTTTTCAAACAAAAGTTTTTATTTATAGCCCATCTTTTTTTTCTAGGACTTTAAGTAAACTGCATCCTAGGGAAAGTGTTAGTTGCTTAGTGGTGTCCAACTCTTTGTGACCCCATGGGCTGTAGCCCTCCAGGCTCCTCTGTCAGTGGGATTAACCTGTCAAGAATACTGGAGTGGGTTGCCATTTCCTCCTCTAGCAGATCTTCCCGACCCAGGGATCGCACCTGGGTGTCCCACATTGCAGGCAGATTCTTTACCATCTGAGCCACCAGGAAAGCTAAGTGACCTGCATGGGTATATAAAATAAGTAGGTAACCTAAAGAAGAATGTAAAACGAACTCAGGGACCTAAAAAGGATGTCAGAATAAGGCTAAGCATAATTCATATCCTTATAATCTATTCACTTTTTCATCAGTGGCATTTAGGTTTCAGGTGTCAACCCATCCCGCCAGGAAGAAAGCCATTACATGACTTATAAGGTTACAACAAATGGTGTTTTTGGAAAGAAGTAAAGTTATTTTCAACATATAGAAATTTCTGATTCAGGGAGGAGGGTTTCATAAGTAATTCAGTGTTTGAGCAGCACTTTATGAGGATTTTATGATGCTGTTTCTTGTATTGCCCCTCAACATGGCTCACTGTATTTTAGAAAAGCAGGATTCGTTGTGGAGTGGGCAAGGGAAGGTGCCTTAGGAATGCCTGTGCTCTGCTGATCTGACTTGATTCAGGGATATGATTAGGTTAGTTTAGACTATTTGGAGGAATGAACTGGAGTCCATGTTTCTCAGGAAATGTTTCCTAAATATTGCTGCTCGATAAATGATGGGGCCCCTGTGTTCAGATGATTCTGTCTCATCTGTCCCTAGAAAACAGTTGATCTGTGTTGCCAGTTGAATTACAAGGATCTGTGCCCGAAAAGAAGGCTACCTGCCTCCATTATAGGGCTAAGCCAAGTCTAGGTAGCTAACCTAAGGGAAATGTATACATCTGCCCTCCATGGTTGAATCTCAATTCCTGTCCTTACACTGTGATCACATACTTTTAGCCTGAAAATCTCATGGTAGTTGTAACTAGATACCAAATTTGTCTTAAGAAAAATTTCAACAAAATAATGAACTCTCAACTTTGAACAATGCTTATATCCTTCTAAGACAAACTGAAATGTACATCAAGGACAGCTAAAATGATACCCTATTTATAGAATTATAGAAGGGCTATAAAAATAGTAACTGTGCTTTCCAGATAGTCGATNAGAGACAGGAACAATGGTTATATCCTTCTAAGACAAACTGAAATGTACATCAAGGATAGCTAAAATGATACCCTATTTATAGAATTATAGAAGGGCTATAAAAATAGTAACTGTGCTTTCCAGATAGTCGATTTGTAGCCATTTTTTTCTTGACAATGTTTACGTTGAAAAACCAACTGTCTGTTTAAGCTCCTCCTAATTAGAGGTTTAAAACCGAATCATTTATGACTAAGAAAATGCTGGTTTTTCTGTTCTCTTTAGAAGAGGATTGCTTGCATTTAGTTACTTCTAAAATAGTGTTGGTAAATTTTTAAAAGTATCTAAAAAAGAAGAACAGGCCACTTTTCCTCTATTCCCTGGGAGAATGCCTGGCTGATGAAGTGGCTTACGATAGCAGGTTTTCTAACAGCATGCATAATTTGGGATCTCTTGGGACCTTATTAAACTTCCCCTGTAACTGATTGCTGTTCACAGAATTGAAGTCCAAACAAAAGATAGTAAAGACCACAAATAATTTAACATGGTTTCTGATATTTTTCCACAAAGTGAAAACTACTGTAATAGCATTTCTGGGTGGAAAAGGTATGTCTGAAGTCAGCCTGCTTCTCTTATAAGCCATCAGCCTGAGAAACTCATACTTGCCATTGGCCAAGCCAAAAATCAGCATCTATTTTGCATGGAATAGCCAGTCATCTGTAATATGCCAAAAATGGAGAGAGAAAATGGTTGTTCTTCTTAAGATAATGACATTGTAGATCCAGCTAGGTAGAACCATACTCAGAGGATAAATAAAGATGAATAAGTTCTTTGGAACTGGAGCTCATCACTAAATGGATTTTAAATGGCTCTAGACGCAATGGGTCTGTCTCATTCTTCCGTTTCAGGGCCACCATATTCTAATCATGTGTACAGATAAAGAGGCTCAAGGCTCTCTCCGTGGCTGAAATCAGACAAAAGACCACTTACTTCTTAGTTTACCCTGTCCATTAATACAACACAAAGGAAGCCTGACTACTTGATGTTCTTTTTTCTTTTCATTTCCTTGTGACTTTTAAATTGATTTAATTTCAAATTTCTCTCTCTTGTTCTCTCTTTCTCTCCCCTTTTCCTGAAATAAATCCCACTTGGTCATAGTACATTATTTTTTTAATATGGCATTAGATTCCGTTTCTTTGAGTATTTTTGCACCAATATTCATAAGTGATGTGAGTTTATAGTTTTCTTTCTTCTTCTGCACTCTCCTTATCAGGTTATAATACTAATACTAATGTAATAATACTAATGTCTACATTAGTATTTTCTGTGTTTCATAAAAAGAATTTGGACAGTTTCCTTCATCATCACAATTTATGAAGCATTTGGGCTCCTGTTCTCGGGTGCTTTGGTAGAATTCCTCTGGGTAACAGTCTAGGCCTAGGGATTTTCTGTGTTAGTTCCTTGATGGTGGTCTCAATTTTATTTTTAATGGACATTGGTATGTTTCAGCTTTTAATGCCTAATGGAATCCATTTTGGTAAACTGTGTTAGGAATTACCCATTTTACCTGTTTTCAAAATTTATTTGAATGGTGGTCTGCAAAAGTAACTTTTTGAATGTTCTTTTATTTCAAAGATTATTTCTCCTTTTGCTTGATTTTTTCCTTTTTATTTTCTAGCTGATTAGTTAGCAGTTTGTCTATTTTGGTAAGTATCTTCAAAAAGTGAAGTTTTTTTTTTTTAATTAATTAGATTACTATTTGTTTCCACAATTATATCTACTCCACATCAGGGATTAGCAAAGTATGGACCGTGGGCCAAATCTGGCCTGTCATCTGATTTCATAATAAAGTTTTATCGGAACACGGTCAAGTCATTTATTTATATGTTGTCTGGTTGCTTTTGTGCTACAAAGCCAGGATTGAGTAGTTGTAACAGAAGCGTCTGATCCAGAAAACCTAAAATATTTACTATTGGACCCTCTATAGAAACATTTCCTGACTCTTGCTCTACAGCGTTAATTTCTGCTCTCATATTTCCTGGATCCTTTCTTATGCTTCCTTTTGCTTTATAAAAGTGGTTATAGTTTATCTGTATTCTTCTATTTTGGGTTCTCTTTTGACTTATAAGGGCTTCCCTTATGGCTCAGCTGATAAAGAGTCTGCCTGCAATGTGGGAGACCTGGGTTCAGTCCCTGGGTTGTTGGGAAGACCCCCTGGAGAAGGGAACGGCTACCCACTATAGTGTACTGGCCTGGAGAATTCCATGGACTGTATAGTCCATGGGGTTGCAAAGAGTCGCCTGAGCGACTTTCACTTTGACTTAATCGGATCTTACTTTCTCCCTGCACTTCTTTTTCCTGTCACCACATAGTTTCTAGAGGATACCTATTCCTTCCTTTTTATTCTCTGCTTTCCCAGAAGCAATACCTTTCTTGTTGTTCATTTGCCAAGTTGTGTCTGACTCCTTGCGACCCCATGAACTGCAGCATACCAAGTTTCACCATCTCCCAGAGTTTGCTCAAATTCATCTCCACTGAGTCACTGATGCCATCCAACCATCCCATCCTCTGTTGCTCCCCTCTCCTGCCCTCAATCTTTCCCAGCATCGGGGTCTTTCCCAGTGAGTCGGCTCTTTGGATCACGTGGCCAAATTATTGGAGCTTCAGCTTCAGCATCCGTGCTTCCAGTGAATACTCAGGGTTGATTTCCTTTAGGATTGACTGGTTTGACCTGAAGTCTCCTAGATTTTTCTTCTCTTGCTTGTAGTTAGTACTCTGATATGCCACGTCTCTTTTTCAGTATTTTCACGCTTAAGGTGAAATTCCTCTTTCTGGGAGTGACTCTGACTCATGACTGGGCCCTTTGCTTCCCTCTTCTCTTTCACGGCTCTCTTCGAGCGCCCCCTCACCCTCTAGAATGATGTGTGGGCAATTGAGAGATAGCTTTGCTGGGACCTGCTATCCGCTTTTTCATAAAAGGTGATTAAAGTTTGCAGTTTTGTCTTCCAGTGGTGATGACAGCATTGGTTTTATGTTGCTCTGTTTGCTTTTGCAGTTGATCTGAAGTATATTTTGGAGAATGTGTGGAGAGATGTGAATTTAAGGGGCCACCATTACCAGTGGCGTGATTGGAGCGCTAATCTTAAGGGACTCTTTTTGGAACATTTATTTCTGGTNGGTGGTGTCATTTGCATATCTGAGATTATTGATATTTCTCCCGGCAATCTTGATTCCAGCTTGTGCTTCATCTAGCCCAGCATTTCTCATGAGGTACTCTGCATATAAGTTAAATAAGCAGGGTGACAATATACAGCCTTGATGTACTCCTTTTCCTGTTTGGAACCAGTCTATTGTTCAGTATTCTTGCCTTGAGAACCTCATGAACAGTATGAACAGAACCACTACTGTTTATCTCTAAAACCATCTTCTATACCTAGTAGCACGATTGCCTTATCCTGAATCACCTATTCTTTCTTCCCTACTTTGTCTTACGACATTTGAAGCAAAGCTTGTGACTTGTGGAACAGGTTTTCTTTGGGCAAAGCTGCCCAGTCCATAAAAAGGGGTCACATCCATCGGCTTGGCTTCTTTTCAAGGAACCTGTTGGTTGAGGGGCTTTCACAATAGGGTTCGCTCTCATGAGATTTTCTTTCTTTCAGGTGCTTTGGGAGTTGTCTTTATCACATATTAATCATCACAGTGTTCTTATGAAACTTCTTAGCAAGTCTGATATATTATTTTCAGTTTAGGGACAGGGAGCATCTTTGANTCTTTCAGGTGCTTTGGGAGTTGTCTTTATCACATATTAATCATCACAGTGTTCTTATGAAACTTCTTAGCAAGTCTGATATATTATTTTCAGTTTAGGGACAGGGAGCATCTTTGAAGGAAGTAGCCCCTGATACCAGACTTTTGAATAACTAGTCTCTATTTGGATCTTCCCTGGTGGCTCAAGCAGTAGAGTCCGCCTGTGATGCAGGAGACCCAGGTCTGATCCCTGGGTCGGGAAGATCCCCTGGAGAAGAGAATGGCTACCCACTCCAGTATTCTTGCCGGGAGAATCCCATGAACAGAGGAGCCTGGTGGGCTACAGTCCATGGAATCACAGAGAATTGGACAGACACGACTGATCAATTAACACTTTCATAGCCTTTATTTTAGAAGCTTGAAGAATGTGCCTCTGTGTTACACAGCGCCAGATCTGAACTATCTTTTGGATTGATTACCATGACATTGAGCAGAGACCCACGGATGGTTCTTTGGTAATAAAAGATGAGGAACCCCAAACCAAGAGGGACCATTCCCCGCTTTCCATCATGAAAAGCCTGACTGTTTGAGGTGGCCTTTTTTATTTCCTCAGGGAGCAATTCTCAGTTCTCTGCTGAAATGTTGCTCTCAGCTCAGAATTTCAGACGGGTGCTTTTTTGTCTAAATGAGGTTTGTCCAAGGCAAGGACAATGAGTTTTAGCTTAGGAAACCAAGGGAATTTGCATTGAATAGACTTAAGTAATTTTTAAGAAGGATCCTCTGCTTGAATATCTTTTGGTCATGAATCTTTCATCAGGACTGAGTTTACAGGAATAGAAAAGTGAAGTTTCTTGGACTGCTACCACTAGTTTCTAGGTTGAAATAGTGCAGAAGGCATCCTCTTATAAATGCTAATCTTTGGAAGATTGTTCCGTTAGAAAGTAATATTTTGGTATAAGGTGTAAGTTGATTTCTCATTCTTTTCCTCTTGCAGTAAAACAAACCATCAGTAACATTTCAATATTTAATGAAACCTGCTTGAAATGGAGAAGTATGAAGACAGCTGACATAGAGGAGATGTATTTAGTAAGTTACTGAAACTTATTTTTTTAGGTGTTTGTCTTGTGTGAGAGGTTAAAAAAATGTCAACAAACCAAAACAAAAGACCCGCTTAGATAGCTTCCATAATCAATGAAAGATTTATAGTTACAATTGCAATAAGAAGCAAGAACCATATGAGCCAGGAATCCCACTGCTGAGCAAATACTGGAGAAAACCATAATTCAAAAAGATACATGCACCCCAATGTTCATTGTAGCACTATTTACAGTAGCCAGGGCATGGAAGCAACCTAAATGTCCGTCAGCAGAGGAATGGATAAAGATGTGGTGCATATATACAAAGGACTATTACTCAGCCATTAAAAAAGCAAACTAATGCTATTTGCTGCAACAGGGATGGAACCAAAGACTGTCATACTGAGTGAATAAGTCAGAGAAAGGCAAATATCACATGATATCACTTATAGGTGGGATCTAAAAAAAGAATACTAATGCTTATTTGCAGGTACCAATGCCTATTTGCAGGTACCAGTGCCTGTCAGACATGGAGAACAGACTTGTGGATTTAGCAGGGGAAGGGGAGGGTGGGCTGAACTGAGACAGCAGCATTGAAATATACGCATTAGCATATATAAAATAGATAGCTAGTGGGAAGTTGCTGTATAATAAAGAAGGCTCAACCCAGTGCTCTGTGACAGCCTAGACGGGTAGGCGGCATGGAGTGGTGGGAGAGAGCTTCAAGAGGGAGGGGGCGTGTGTATACTTACGGCTGATTCACGTTGTATGGCAGAAACCAACACAACATCGTAAAGCAATTATCCTCCAGTTTGAAAAAAGGATACAAATGAACTAGAGGTAGGGGATAAGAGAGGGAGGGATAAATTGGGAGATTGGGACTGACATGCGTGCGTGCATGCTAAGTCGAGGCAATCGTGTCTGACTCTGTGGGACCCTATGGACCGTAGCCCATCAGGCTCATCTGTCCATGGGAGGTACTTGTAACAGAGAAGCAAGTCATTTATTCCAGTATTTTCCAAGCAAGAATACTGGACTGGGTTGCCATGCCCTCCTCCAGGGGATCTTCCCAACCCAGGGATGGAACCCACATCTCTTCTGTCTCCTGCATTGGCAGGCAGATTTTTTGCATCTAGTGCCACCTGGGAGGCCCAGGGACTGGCATATACACACTACCATATATGAAATAGAAAACTGGTAAGAGCCTGGGGTATAGCACAGGGAACTCTACTCTCTAATGAGCTATATGAAAAAGAATCTTAAAAAAGTGGATATATGTATATGCATAACTGATTCAGTTTGCTGTGCATCTGAAAGTAACACAACATTATGAATTAACTCTACTCTAATAAAAATTAAAAACATAGAATACAAATTGAATGCAATTCTTAAAAAAAAAGGAGCAGCAAGAAAGTGGGCATTTCTGCTGCCTAGTTGAAGTCAGAGACTTTGGGGATTGATGAGAAAGACATGAGGGTTTCTCTGTGTAACATAGTCTGATACAGAGCCGAGGTTCAGGCAGTATCCATGGAAGGAAGCCAGTGACTTTTCCTGGGTGTGTGTCTCTCTGCGCCAGTGCCTCTGATACGGGTCTGAATGTGTTGCCTAGCGAGTCAAGGGGAACTTTTAAAGCTAAATAGGTTTGTAACAAATGTACAGACCATGGGATGAGCTGCTGCTAAAAGAAATTGAGTAGGAAGAGGAGTGGATATATTGGTCCAGATGCGGGACTGTCAGAAGGTGGTGAGAGAGGTGAAAGACCCTGCCCAGGTCTTGCCAGAAACCGGCTTGGAGTATCCTAATGCACTCCCTGCTCTAGAAAAGCCTTAGCTCAGATTCTTAATTTTTTTTCCCTAGAAGATCGTTCTCTGGCCTTCCTTCTTCAGTTTTGCCAACAGGCTTTCTCACTGGGCATGTGCCATTATGTGTGTGGGAACAAAAAAGGAGAAACTTGTCAGTTTCAGGGACTTTTATGCATTTTGATTTAAAAATATATTTATTTTACTGATGATATTGTAATTATGGACTTCCCAAATATTTATAGTATTACAGCTCTACTTGTATTTCATATTTGTTTTTGCAGACGTTAAACTTTTTATTTTGTACTGGAGGATAGACTATTGACAATGTTCTGGTGGTTTCAGGTGAACAGTGAAGGGACTCAGCCATTCATATACGTATATCCATCCTCTCCCAAACCCTCCTCCCATCCAGGATATCACATCATGCATTTCACTTTTTAGAGGAACTTTAGAATAGAGAGCAAGAGTGCTCATGAGAAAAAGTAAGTATCCAGGCATTCAACCTTTCAAGCTAGTAGTTTATCTGGTGAACTTTTCTATGTTTCAGGTCCACATTTGGGGCCAGAGATGGTATCAAAAAGGATTTGCCCAGGAAATGATCTTTAATATCACTGCCAGCAGTCAGACTCCTGAGACGTGCTTGGACCTGAGTCCAGGTACCAACTACAGTGTCAGCATCCAGGCTTTGTCTTCTGAACTTCCTGTGGTCATCTCCTTGACAACCCAGATAACAGGTAAATCTTGAATAACAGCATTTGGCCAAATGAAATCGCCGCAGAGCTGTCTAGGCTCAAACAAAGAGGCACACTATTACTTTTTATCATTATATGATGAACTGTAAGAGAAAGAGGAAGAAGGATATGAGATTGGAGAGAGGTTCTCAAGGGACTTCCCTGCAACTGTAATGTTTTATTTTTAAAAAAGATATCTGAAACAAAACAGCAGCATTGAATAAATCTGGGGAGTGTGTCCATGAGTGCTGGTTACATTCCTTCTGGATATTTGAATTATTTCATCCTTAAGGAGAATTTGTCCTTTGACTGTTTCTTTCTTAGTAACATATTTGTCATTCTGTTACAAGTACCTTAACAGTAGGTTACCCTCTGGGGGAGAATGACTGGCAGTCCCACTCTAGGACCCTAGAAAATCACTTTCCACTCATTTTCTCATCTTGCCTCAAATGTGTGATGGTGTCCTCCAGCCCCCCAACACACACTCTGAGCTAATTATCAGAGTATTAGTTTCTTGCATCTTATTTCCCTAATAAATTAGAAGTAATCAGGTGAGGACTTCCTACTCCCAAAGTCTCCCAGGGTTTGCCTGCAGGTGGAAACTATNACACACTCTGAGCTAATTATCACAGTATTAGTTTCTTGCATCTTATTTCCCTAATAAATTAGAAGTAATCAGGTGAGGACTTCCTACTCCCAAAGTCTCCCAGGGTTTGCCTGCAGGCGGAAACTATATTTTATTTTCTCTCTTGGTCCCAACTCTCTTGCCCCCATCTTCCCTTAATCCTGCCATCCCTTCTTGCCTCGTCTGTTTCCCCAGTAAAGAATGAGTCCTACCACTGCACTGGCAGGCTGTCATGTCTCCTTTTTAAATGAAAACAAAGATAGACATGCTTCCTTGGATGTCATATTCCCTGCAGCCGCTCTGTCTTTTCTCAGCCCCTCTTTACAGTGAAACTCCTTGCAAGAATGTTGTGGAGGCACCACATCCTTACCTCCTCTTCTGTTTAACTGTTTCCAGTCCAGAGGCATTTGTTCTCAATGCTTTACTGGGAGTGTCTCTGTCTTGCAGAGTCCTCTGGCCAATTTTATTCTTATCTGACTTTCTCTACGGCATTTGGCGTCCCCTCCTTCAAACACCTTTCCTCTTGGCTTTTGGGTCCTGCTGCCTCCTGGCTGCTCTTTCCCAGTCTGTCCCACCAGTTCCGTCTACTTTGATGTTGCCCCGCCCTCTGCCTTCTCATCCTTTTACTTCATCATCTACCCTTTCTGTCTCGGTGATTTCTACCAGTCTCATGGCTACAAACAATACCTGCATTTCGACAATCCCCAAATATGTGTCCTAGTCACAATCTCTCCTCTGAGCTCCATATATCTACCTGTCTCCAATATCCTATTTGAACATTTAATAAGCAAGACCAATAGAACTTTTGATTTCTAATCTTTGTCTTTACCCCACAAATCCATTTTCCACCTAGGCTTCTCTGTCTCAGCTATTGGTATTCCTATTCACTGACTGTTTAAGCCATAACATAATTGTAATTGATTCTGCTTCTCCCACCAGTTTCTAGTCCTTAACAAGCTGGCTTGTTCCTGAAATAAACATTACGAATCCAACCACTTCTACCCCCTTTACCTTTACAACTAGCAACTTAATCCAAGCTAGTGACTTCTTGCTTGGACTCCTGCAATAGCTTCTAAATCTTCTCCCTGCTTTCACAGTTGCCTCTCACCTGCTGCTGTCTTCATCTTCACCAGAGCTTTAAAAAGATCACTCAAGGGATTCCTGGGCAGCCCAGTGGTTAAGACTTCATGCTTCCAATGTAGGGGACATGGGTTTGATCCCTGGGAGCTAAAAATCCCATGCGTTGCATAGCACAGCCAAAAGATAAAAAAGAAAAAAAATTTTTAAATTGGAATAAAAAAATATTTAAGAAGCTCACTCAAAGTGTCATACTAAGTGAAGTAAATCAGACAGAGAAAAACAAATATGTAATATTGCTTATAGTGGAATCTAAAAAACGGTACAAATGAACTTATTTACAAAACAGAAATGGAGTCACAGATATAAAAAACAAACTTATAGTTACTAGGGGGAAAGGACGGCCAGGATAAATCNACAAATATGTAATATTGCTTATAGTGGAATCTAAAAAACGGTACAAATGAACTTATTTACAAAACAGAAATGGAGTCACAGATATAAAAAACAAACTTATAGTTACTAGGGGGAAAGAACGGCCAGGATAAATCGGGAACTTGGGATTGACATATACACACAACCATGTATAGGGCTTCCCTGATAACTCAGTTGGTAAAGAATCTGCCTGCAGTACAGGAGACCCCAGCTTGATCTCTGGGTTGGAAAGATCTGCTGGAGAAGAGATAGGCTACCCGCTCCAGTATTCTTGGGCTTCCCTTGTGGCTCAGCTGGTAAAGAATCTGCCTGCAATGCAGGAGACCTGGGTTTGATCCCTGGGTTGGGAAGATCCCCTGGAGAAGGGAAAAGCTACCCATTCCAGTATTCTGGCCTGGAGAATTCCATGGACTGTATAGTCCTTGGGGTGGCAAAGAGTTAGACACGACTGAGCGACTTTCACTTTCACAACAATATATGCAATAGATAACAAATAAGGACCTACTGTATCGCACAAAGAACTCTACGCAATACTCTGTAATGACCTGTATGGAAGAAGAGTCTAAAAAAAGAGTGGATATATGTATATGTAAAACTTACTCACTTTGCTCTACACTCGAAACTAACAAAACATTGTAAATCGACTATATTCCAATAAAAAATTAATAAAAAAGGAAAAACATTCACATAAGAACAGGTCATCCCCGGCTCAAAACTGTCGGATGAGTTTGCATTAGTGCTGGAGTAGATTCCGTGTGCCTGACCATGGCACGTGTCGTCTGGCCCTTGCCTTGCCTCACTGACCGCATCTTCACTGCCTTCTCTTTCTCACTAAGCATCAGCTGCCTCCCTACCTTCCTTGCTATTTCTCAAACAGGTCAGACTTGTTTTTTGTATCCAGATCTTTCTGTCTGGGGCTTACTCATCCTTAGATACTCTCTCCACATGTCATTGTTGTGTAGTCGTTAAGTCATGTTTGATTTTTTTGCGACCGACTGCAGCCTGCCAGGCTCCCTGACATGGGATGTCCCAAGCTAGAAAATACTGGAGCTGGTGGCCATTTCCTTCTCCAGGGCCTCTTCCTGGCCCAGCGGTCATCTCCTGCATTGCAGGCAGATTCTTTACACCTGAGCCACCAGGGAAGCCCTGTCACTCAGGTTTCTGCTCAAATTCATCCTTTCAAAAATCACCTCCCCATCACCACCGTATCACTCTCTATCCATTTCCTCTGTTTGAATTTCTTCACAGAACTCATTTCAGAACTTGTATTTTGAATTTTACTTGTTTGTTTTCTTTCCCCTACTAAAATAGGAGCCCTCTGATGGCAGAGATTTTTGTCTGTGTGTTCTGCCTTGAATCCCCAACACATAAGACTCGTGCTAGCCCACGTAAGGACAATGATAGCACAGCAAAGAAATATTTTTGTAATGAGCGCATCTGAAGACTAACCTCAAAATGGCCAGCGGGTGGTATTGGCCTTGAGAAAATGCCTGGTTAGTTAATGAAAGCTTTAGACCAAAAAAGAATTCACCAGCTGGTGAGTTGGAAGGAAATGTTCAATTTGGGCATTTCTTCCCATGGTGATTTATCAAGATGAATAGCTATTCAATCCCCTACTCTTTGGTGCTTCTCTTGTTTGGGTGTTTTGCATTGCTGATTCACAGTAGCATTTCATATGTTTTGATTTGCGAGAGAGGGTTTCATCTTGATGAGCCTCATTTATACCTTGTTTTGTACATGAAACAGCCTGGTAGCTCACGCGCTCTGTATCTGTGCTCATGGACACCAGGGGACACTGTTGAGCTATTTGAATTCACTGAGACCCTGCCTGTCTGTTTTCCCTATCTATCCCACTTTAAAGAATTTGCAATTTTAAAAAAGTATGAAAGTTCTAAGCAAACAAACAAGAGAAGAACAGACCCCAAGCCCTCCCTTTAATGAAGAAGAGATGTGCTTCATTGCCTAAGATGTGACTCGGTTTTAGTAAAATCGTAAACTTTTGAATTTTGCCAGAAATGTGAGGCAAGGGGTTTGGACTTGGAATATGTGGCAGCTGGTTTCCCAGAAGAAAAGTGCATGGAATTTCCATTCTGAGTGTCTTATGTTAAGTTAAATCTTACTGATGGGAACAAGATGAAAGCATGCGCTTTAAATATACTGCTGACCTCAGGGGAGAATGAAAGTTTTTGGAATGTTGAAGGACAGAGGCAAGTGTTGCAGTGAAAACAAAAGAGGGTGCTGGCGAGAGGGGTGACGAGAGGGAGAGGAGATCGCAGTGCTTCTGACTCACGGCCCACACGCTTCCGCAGGCAGCCTGCTGATGGGAATTCCTCAGAATAGCCCCACCATTCATTCACACACCCTTTAGGTCAACGGGAAGAATGAACGTTTATCCTTGATGTAGACCCCAAAGGTCAGAAGAGCTGTCGCACACAGGTCATGCTGTTTCCTCTTGTTGCTGTTCAGTTGCTCAGTTATGCTCAACTCTTTGTGACCTCATACAGGTCACATGCCAGGCTCCTGTGTCCTCTGCTCCCGAAATTTGCTCAGATTCATGTCCACTGAGTCAGTGATGCTATAACCATTTCATCCTCTGCCACCCCCTTCTTCTGCCTCCAATCTTTCCCAGCATCAGGGTCAGAGTGAGTTGGCTCTTTACATCAGGTGGCCAAAGTACTGGAACTTCAGCTTCAGTCCTTCCAATGAATATTCAGGGTTGATTTCCTTTAGGATTGACTGGTTTGATCTCCTTGCAATCCAAGGGACTCTCAAGAGTCTTCTCCAACACCAGGGTTCAAAAGCATCAATTCTTCAGCGATCAGCTTTCTTTATGGTGCAACTCTCATATCTGTACATGACTGTTGGAAAGACCGTAGCTTTGACTATATGGACCTTTATTGGCAAAGTGATATCCCTGCTTTTTAATATGCATCTAGGTTTGCCAAGTCAAAACTTTTATAGGCAAAATTTTCTTCTTAGAGATAGGAGAGTACCAGAGTGGGAGAGGGGGAGGGAGGGGGGAAGAGGGGAGGAAAGAGAGAGAAAAAGCTAGTACCTGCAGGTAGATAAACCACTTATTCGACACAATGCAGTGATCATCTGTGATTGAGTGGTCATTATGGAACCAAGAGTGCTGGAAGAGAAAAAGGAAACAAATGTGTAAAAGAAATTATTTCTTCCTGAGTCTATCCTCAGTGCCAAGACTGGCAACGTACACGAGAACTTCCCCATCTCTGTATTCATAATAAGGAAAAGAGAATGCACCTTTTCAGATGTTCAGGAGAGCCACTGAAAACACAGATGTGTCCCAGGTTTTACTGGACTATCCCTTTTGCAGAGAGGTCCAGTCAGNACACGAGAACTTCCCCATCTCTGTATTCATAATAAGAAAAAGAGAATGCACCTTTTCAGATGTTCAGGAGAGCCACTGAAAACACAGATGTGTCCCAGGTTTTATTGGACTATCCCTTTTGCAGAGAGGTCCAGTTAGGATAGCTGATTCCCGCTACAGGACTAGGGACCACTGCCCGCACCTCTGACCCCTCGTCTCTTACTGTTGTGTCCTCAGGAAAGGGCCATGCGGGACCAGGTGTCTTGAGTTCTCCTGGCGTGGACTTCTCTTCTGTAGACCATCTAAGGGCTGTGAACTCCTGTGTCTGCAGTGAGGGCTTCATCTTCGCAGGCTGGATGCGGGGCGCCACCCTGGCTCCTGCTGGACTTCACCCTAGCTGTTTCCCTCTTTATCCAGGCTCTCTCAGAGTCTTTCATGAACACAGATTCCTTGACGTCTGAGGTCCTCATGTTAGCTCAGCCCAGGATGAAGGCACACATGTCTTCCATACCTCCAAGGGTCAACTGTCCTCTAGTCCCCAGAAATCTCCCAGCTACTTTCTAGCTTCAGATCAACCCCCAGCCCCTTGAGGAAATGACTGTTTGGGGATGGACGTTTCCCCGCTCTTCTCACTGAAAGCATCTGGACCCCCTCTGAGGCCCCACAGAGACAAGATGGTACACCACCGAGGAAAGCAGGCTGCATGTGTTATTTCCGCAACTTTGTGTTAACGTTGTGTGAGTGCTAAGTCGCTTCAGTCGTTTCTGACTCTGTGACCCTGTGGACCAGAGCCTGCCAGGCTTCTCTGTTCATGGGATTCTCCAGGGAAGAATACTGGAGTGGGTTGCCATTCCTTTCTCCAGGGGATCTTCCCAACCCGGGGATCGAATCCACATCTCTTACATCTCCTGCATTGGCGGGTGGATTCTTTACTACTGGTGCCACCTGGGAAGCCCATCCTATATTAATATTAACTGCTTATAAAATATGAATGGGAAAGTTTCTTTATATTAAAAGCCTAAAAGGCAGGGTTTCTGTGTGTTGGGGTGGTTGAAAGGTATACTGAAACATAACAATTAATTCAGCAAATACCTATTGATTGGTTATGTACAAAGACCAGTGCTAGGTGCTGAAGGAGACAAAAATAAAAAGAAGATGGCTCCTTCTCCTTGGGAAGCCAAGTCTGATAACCTTACTGGCAAGGGAGTTGCAGCTCACTGTATGATACCTGATGACTTATGCCATCAGCTCTATTTTCTCCACTGCTGTCAATTTCAATTTATCATGCCAGCCTGGTGGGCTACTGTCCATGGGATCAGAAAGTCAGACACGACTGTGCAACTAACACACTCACACTGAGTGGGGGTTGTGGTCCAGTTAGGAGATACTGAGGATTAGAAGTGGATTGCCATTTCCTTCTCCAGGGTATCTTTCCGACCCAGGGATGGAACCCGGGTCTCCTGCATGGTAGACAGACGCTTTAGCATCTGAGCCACCAGGGAAGTCAGGGTATCTTTACTTTTATATATTCATGTATGTTAGTTCCTTGCAATTACTTGATGCTTATAGCGTAAGGTTGGGACCTTTGCTTAAGTTTGGTGCAGACAAGTGGGCCTTAGAGGAATAACACATTTGCACTTCGGTTACTTCCTTTCTCTCATTGGTTTTAATAGTTTGCCTACATTAATGATATTAATCTTCTGTTATACATGTTGCACCCCTGTTATGTACTCTTGAATTTTCTTTTCAGTATTCTTTTTGACATTCAGACATTTTAAGTTTTCATGTAATCAGTTCCATTGATTCTTTTATAGTTTCTGCCTCGGGTCATGCCAAGAAAAGCCTTTCCCACTCTGCAATCAGATCAGTTCTTATTCTCTACTATTTTCTAATGCTTCTTAACAGTTTTGCTTTTCACATTTTAGCTTGCAGCAATCTGGAATTTGTTTAGATGTGTGGTATAAGCCTAAATTTACATGGTGACTTTTTTCCCCTCAAAGGATCAGCCAGTTTCCCCATCACCTTTGGAAACACTGTTTATGCCACACATTATATTCTCATTTGTTTATTTGGGTCTCTTTCTTGATTATCTAGCTTCTTCCACTGCTTTGCCTACCCTATGCTTTTACCTTCTTATTTTAGTTATTGTAAATTTATAGTATATTTAATATTTTGGGGGACAAGTTCTGCCTCATTGCTTTTCTCCTGAATCTTCAAAGTTTTCTCAGCCTCCATAATTTCCTTTGTCACTTACTTCTAGGAGAGAATGGACATTGTTGGCATCTAGGAGGGGCAGTGAATGTCTTCCTTCTGGGTCTGCCCCCAGCTCACATACTCAGGGTGAAAGAACTCCAGCCCAGACACAACCCATTTCTTGCCTTGGGTCTGATTTGGTTTAAATCAGTAATAGGCCGATGGAAAGGAGAGCAGACCAGCCAAAGACAGCAGCTGGGGAAGGGAAACAGCACCTTGGAAAATATGGCTAGAAGTAAAAGTTATCTGCCTGTAATGCGGAACACCTGGGTTCAATCCCTGGGTTGGGAAGAGTCCCCCGGAGAAGGGAAAGGCTCCACTCCAATGTTCTGGCCTGGAGAATTCCATGGATTGTATAGTCCTCGGGGTAGCAAAGAGTTGGACACAACTGAGAGATTTTCACTAAGGTTGCTGCTGGTGCTGCTAAGTCGCTTCAGTCGTGTCCGAGTCTGTGCGACCCCATAGACAGCAGCCCACCAGGCTCCCCTGTCCCTGGGATTCTCCAGGCAAGAACACTGGAGTGGGTTGCCATTTCCTTCTCCAATGCATGAAAGTGAAAAGTGAAAGTGAAATCGCTCAGTCATGTCCGACTCTTCGCAACCCCATGGACTGCAGCCCACCAGCCTCCTCCATCCATGGGATTTTCCAGGCAAGAGGACTGGAGTAGGGTGCCATCATCTTCTCTGTCACTAAGGTTATTTAACCTCAAAAATGCAGCAAAGAAACAGTCTACTCAATTCAGGCTTTTGCATTCGAGAGAAAAAACAGACTATTTATAAGGTGGGGAAGGCTGTGAGCAGGCAGAACAGAAAGCAGTCTAGAAGTCATGTGTTGATTGAATCAGCTGGATGGTTGTGTCCTTAGAACTGGAAGGATGGACGATGTTGGGGCTGAAAGGGGCAACGCAACACAGAACAACCGGGGCAGGAGGTGGGGGGCGCCCTGCCCTGCTGTGGGCCCGCCTTCCCTAAACTGGGCAAGCGCTTTGTTCTGCTGTTCCTGGGGTGGGTAAGAAACTGGGTGGTTTTAAAAGGTTCGCCAAGAGATTAGAGGACCTAGAATTATTCATCTCAGAGAAGAGCAAACAGAGGAATAACTTAAAAGAGCCCGAGGAGGGTTCTCACACAGAAAAGAGTAAACAGTCAATCTCCCTCTGGGCTGAAAACAGGAAATGTGTGATAAAAACCACTTACTTTCCTGTGAGGATGAAATGTCACCAGTGAAAGGGCCTTTCAGTGATAGCCTGAGGGNTCAGTTCTTATTCTCTACTATTTTCTAATGCTTCTTAACAGTTTTGCTTTTCACATTTTAGCTTGCAGCAATCTGGAATTTGTTTAGATGTGTGGTATAAGCCTAAATTTACATGGTGACTTTTTTCCCCTCAAAGGATCAGCCAGTTTCCCCATCACCTTTGGAAACACTGTTTATGCCACACATTATATTCTCATTTGTTTATTTGGGTCTCTTTCTTGATTATCTAGCTTCTTCCACTGCTTTGCCTACCCTATGCTTTTACCTTCTTATTTTAGTTATTGTAAATTTATAGTATATTTAATATTTTGGGGGACAAGTTCTGCCTCATTGCTTTTCTCCTGAATCTTCAAAGTTTTCTCAGCCTCCATAATTTCCTTTGTCACTTACTTCTAGGAGAGAATGGACATTGTTGGCATCTAGGAGGGGCAGTGAATGTCTTCCTTCTGGGTCTGCCCCCAGCTCACATACTCAGGGTGAAAGAACTCCAGCCCAGACACAACCCATTTCTTGCCTTGGGTCTGATTTGGTTTAAATCAGTAATAGGCCGATGGAAAGGAGAGCAGACCAGCCAAAGACAGCAGCTGGGGAAGGGAAACAGCACCTTGGAAAATATGGCTAGAAGTAAAAGTTATCTGCCTGTAATGCGGAACACCTGGGTTCAATCCCTGGGTTGGGAAGAGTCCCCCGGAGAAGGGAAAGGCTCCACTCCAATGTTCTGGCCTGGAGAATTCCATGGATTGTATAGTCCTCGGGGTAGCAAAGAGTTGGACACAACTGAGAGATTTTCACTAAGGTTGCTGCTGGTGCTGCTAAGTCGCTTCAGTCGTGTCCGAGTCTGTGCGACCCCATAGACAGCAGCCCACCAGGCTCCCCTGTCCCTGGGATTCTCCAGGCAAGAACACTGGAGTGGGTTGCCATTTCCTTCTCCAATGCATGAAAGTGAAAAGTGAAAGTGAAATCGCTCAGTCATGTCCGACTCTTCGCAACCCCATGGACTGCAGCCCACCAGCCTCCTCCATCCATGGGATTTTCCAGGCAAGAGGACTGGAGTAGGGTGCCATCATCTTCTCTGTCACTAAGGTTATTTAACCTCAAAAATGCAGCAAAGAAACAGTCTACTCAATTCAGGCTTTTGCATTCGAGAGAAAAAACAGACTATTTATAAGGTGGGGAAGGCTGTGAGCAGGCAGAACAGAAAGCAGTCTAGAAGTCATGTGTTGATTGAATCAGCTGGATGGTTGTGTCCTTAGAACTGGAAGGATGGACGATGTTGGGGCTGAAAGGGGCAACGCAACACAGAACAACCGGGGCAGGAGGCGGGGGCGGGGGGCTCCCTGCCCTGCTGTGGGCCCGCCTTCCCTAAACTGGGCAAGCGCTTTGTTCTGCTGTTCCTGGGGTGGGTAAGAAACTGGGTGGTTTTAAAAGGTTCGCCAAGAGATTAGAGGACCTAGAATTATTCATCTCAGAGAAGAGCAAACAGAGGAATAACTTAAAAGAGCCCGAGGAGGGTTCTCACACAGAAAAGAGTAAACAGTCAATCTCCCTCTGGGCTGAAAACAGGAAATGTGTGATAAAAACCACTTACTTTCCTGTGAGGATGAAATGTCACCAGTGAAAGGGCCTTTCAGTGATAGCCTGAGGGCTGAGTGTAGAGCTGCTTGGAATGCCCCCAGTGCTAGCTGGCTGCAGGAGGCTAGCCACTGTCTGCCTCAGGGGTGTTATGGAATTTCTTTCTGGCCCCCTAAGGTGGTGGGCCTTTCAGTACTGCAGGGTGCAGTCCTAACTGAAAGTAGAGGCTGTTCCAAGTCACCCCAAGGGCCTTTAACAGTGCCACAGATTTACAGAAAACATGATTTGTATGGCTACCGTATCTGCGTGGTGTTGGAAGAAATTCTAGACTTCGTGTTTCATAAACACTATAGGAAATTCTCACTCGTCCATCTGGTCTTAGATTCCTGGGTGTCCCGGTGGTCCACTCTGGGCCCTCATCTTTTCTCAGATGCCTTTATACCATCTCTCTGGCCTGCCGTGTGTGTGAAGTCGCTTCAGTTGTGTCCAACTCTTCGCAACCCTATGGACTGTAGCCCACCAGGCTTCTCTGTCCAAGGGATTTTCCAGGCAGGAATCCTGGAGTGGGTTGCCATGCCCTCCTCCAGGGGATTTTCCAGACCCAGGGATTGAACCCATGTCTCTCCGGCATTGGCAGCTGGATTGTTTACCACTGATGCCACCTGGGAAGCCCCTTCTGTTGATGACTGACTCCATGTCACCATCACAGTTTGCTCGTAAGCTCTGGACCACATTTCTAACTGCCTGCTGGACGGTTTCACAAGGACTTCAAACTTACCAGGTCTAGAAGTGAGCTTCGGCTGAACCTTCCCCCAGACCTTGATGAATGACGTCACTACTGACTCAGTGACCAAAACCAAAGCCCAGGTTCCTTCCCCTTCCTTATCTTCCATCACTTTCCGTTCCGTCTCTGCCCCACGCATCTCCTCCATCTGCCCCCTCTTTTCCACTGTGAGCACCATCACTTGCTTCAGGCCTCAGACACTTCTTACCCAGATTTTGGACAATCTATGCTTTTGCTCTCTTCCAATTCATCCTCCAGCTGGCGGTCTAAATTGTCTTTCTAAAATATACATCTGCTAAGAATCTTTAGATGACTTCTGCTTATTTACAGGACCTCAGATCTGACCTAGACACACACCGCTTAATTTTTATTTACTTGTGTATTTGATTTTGGCTGCACTGGGTCTTCCTTACTTCCTGTGGGCTTTCCTTAGTTGCAGAGAGTGGAGACTATCCCTTTTGTGTTGCTTGGGCTTCTCAGCACGGCGGCTTCTCGGAGCACAGGCTTTAGGCACATGTTCTTCAGTAGTTGTGGCTCATGGGCTTAGTTGCTCCCCGGCATGGGGGATCTTCCTGGACCAGGGATTGAACCCGTGTCCCCTGCACTGGCAGGCATATTCTTATCCACTGTGCCACCAGGGAAGTCCTGCAATTCTCACTTTATTTTCTGCCTCTGCTGCTTTTTGCCTTTTGGCTACACTGAACTCCTGCTGTTCTCTCTCTGCATGCACTCTCTCTCACCTCCCGCCTCTGAGTATATCCGTTTCTGTATTTGATAGGCTCCCCCCACTGCCCTGGGTCAGGCAGTCTTCCCCTGCATTGCTACCACTCTCATTATCGTAGCTCCAAGCACCACCTGTTTACAAGACTCTGCTATCAGACTCTGAGCTCCTGGAAGGCAGAAACCATGTCTTCCATGGCTTTTTCTCCCAGCCTCACATAGAGGTGGCTAGTAAATATTTGTTGAAAGGCAGTATGTAAATAGCATATTCAGTAGAGCTTTAAGACCTATCTTGGAAGGTTTAAACTCTTTTTTTAAAATTATAATTTGAATTGAAAATTTCTACTCCAAATCTGTTTTCTAATTGGGTAAAAGAGTCTTGAGTGTCTGTTTTGGCCTTCTAGTTCTTAATTTCACTGTGGCATCATTCAGGGGAATTTCGGGGGGACTTCATAGTTTACTTTTTCTCTTTCTGTCTCCCTCTGTAACTCTCATCCACTTGACAGCACTGTTGAGAAGATTAAATGAGATGAGGCATATATAGGACATATCTATATATGTGTTGTGTGGCCAACACGTGTTAACTGTGTGACCCCCAAGGCAGAGCGGTGGCTGGTATGTTCCTACTGTGAATGTAACTCCCAGTTAGATGATGCAACCCCGGTGTCAACCAGTCAGCGCATTCTCCTCCCCGTGAAGTAACTATCTGGGAAATCTGGTGGCTGGGGAAAGCAAGATAAGGGCAGACAGCTGTGTGATTACAAAGGCTCTAGAAGTCTAAGGAATTCCCTCACAGTTCAGAGGTTAGGACTCCACGCTTTCACTGCTGAGTTGCAGGTTCAGTCCTTAGTCTGGTGGCAGATTCATGTTGATGTGTGGCAAAAACCCTCACAATATTGTAAAGTAATTATCCTCCAATTAAATTAATTAAAAATAAAATTAAAAAAATAAAGGATAATTATGCACACACACACACAAACCCCTGGTCAGGGAACTAAGATCCTGCAAGCTGCACAGAGCAGCCAAAATAATAATAATTAATAATAATAATAAACTTTTCCCAAAGGATCTAGAAGTTGGATATGCTGGTCTCCTCACCAAACAGGAACCTATCTTCCAAGATAATTGAAATGACCACAGCCTCCACCCTCTGCTAGTGCTGGGGCATCGCTTTTTAAAAGAATTATAATAAAATACATACAACATAAAATGTACTATTTTAATCATTTTTCAGGGCACAAGTTATTGGCATTAAGAACATTCACAGTGCTGTAAACCATTACCATTATCTATTTCAAAAATGTTTTCATCACCTCAAATAGAAACTCTGTTGACCATTAAGGAATAACTCCCCATTCCCTACCCACACCCTCAGCCCTTGGCAACTTCCAATGTATTTCTGTCTCTATGGATTTACCTGTTCCAGAGATTTCACACAAGTAGAATCATGCGATATTTGTCCTTCTGTGTCTGGCATATTTCTCTTGGCCTCATGTGTTCAGGACTCGCCCATGTTGAAGCGTGTGTCCAAATTTGCTCATCACTTCTTTCCTGAAAACGTTCCTCTTGATGTCCCATGAGGACCACTTTCTTCCTGTTTCTGCTTGTTCTGATCACACCCATTTTCTTCTTTGCAACATGTTTTCAGAGCCTCCCCTTCCAGAAGTAGACTTTTTCACTGTGCATGGAGGGCCTCTGCCACGCTTGCGACTGAGGAAAGCCACAGAGAAAAATGGACCCATCAGGTGAGTAGAGGCCTCTTTCCCATGGCTGCCCAGGGGCTGCCCATGGAGTGTTTTGGAAACACTGATTCTTGTAAGGATGAGACTTCTCTCTAGGTGGCTACACTGTGGTAGTTAAGGCAATGGGCCTCTTTGTTTGTTTCCTTGGGCACAGACTGGGCTTCCCTGATAGCTCAGTTGGTAAAGAATCCGCCTGCAATGCAGGAGACCCTGGTTCGATCCCTGGGTCGGGAAGATCTGCTGGAGAAGGGATAGGCTACCCACTCCAGTATTCTTGGGCTTCCCTTGTGACTCAGCTGGTAAAGAATCTGCCTGCAATGAGGGAGACCCTGGTTCAGTCCTTGGGTAGGGAAGATCTGCTGGAGAAGAGAAAGGCTACCCACTCCAGTATTCTGGTCTGGAGAATTCCATGGACTGTATAGTCCATGGGTTTGCAAAGAGGTGGTCACGACTAAGTGACTCTCACTGACTGGACACAGACTGAGCCTTTAATTCCAACCAGCACCCTCGTTAGTGAATAGAGATATTTTTAAGGGACCAGAGATGAGCATCTGGGTAGCTGAACTCAAGAAACTGAATCTTCTCCTTTGGTCATTGAATAAGCATTGTTTGGGTGCCTGTGACATGTCAGACAGTATCCTTTGCACTCATGTCTCCAGGTATATCCATTAATGATGGTGGATCGGGAGCATCATTTCATTTACCAAAGACAGAATGTATTTTCATTTATTTAAGGGTGACCTTGGGGTGTGTGTAGTGGTTTCTGGGAGAGTCATTTGGATAATTCCTTTAATTCATTCAAGTACTGAGATGTGGGTGAGGCACTGCATTGCTAATAACTGCTTCTTGGACTCCAGGTGGTATTAGGGTGGAAGTGATTTACATCAGGTGGTGGACTGTGTTGTGTTCAGTTACGGTTTTTATTTACACAGGTCATGGCAGGATCAAGAAAGCAGAAATATTCCCTTTTTAGAGAGGAAGAGTGATGTTCACCTGGGGAGATGAGCAACTTACTGACAGGAGTCTAGAAAAATGGGATAGATGATCTTATCTGCAGTACAGAAATAGAGACACAGATACAGAGAAAAAAAAAATGTATGGACACCAAGGAGGGAAAGAGAAGGGTGGGATGAATTGGGAGATTGCAGCTGATTCATATACACTACTATATATATAAAAATGGTAACTTATGAGAACCTACTGTATAGCGTAGATAGCTCTACTCAGTGCCCTGGGTGAGCTAAATGGGAAGGAAATCCACAAAAGAAGGGATGTATGTATACGTACAGATGATTCATTTTGCTGTACCATAGAAACTCTCCCAACACTGTAATTATACGCCAATAAAAAATTAACTTTCAAAATGAGGAGATGGCAATATCCTGCTTCCTCGACCTAACCCATACTACCTATGTCTCTCCTGACCCTTCAGTCTAATGACCCTCCAGTACGATTAGGGTAAAATTCATGAGATAGCACAAAACTGTCCAAAGAAAGTCTAGCAAAATTATCTGTGTGTCCATTTATAATGAAACTTGGGCTGTTCGTGTCTGTTCATTTGAGCACAGTAAATGCTCAAAAGTCTTACCAGGCATGTGTATGGCCTAAGTTGTTCTGTGTCTGATAAGTTACTGGAAGGCATTGTAATTCTGTTGCTGCAAGGAGACTGGAAGTCATGACCTCAGTGCCTGAGAGAATGTGCACTACGTATGTGAAATTCAGGCCAGGTAATTATGTAAGGGAGAAAGAAAAGCCAAATGACAGTCTACCCTTGTGGCTCTGTGCCAGCCAGTGCCTCCGAAACAGAAAGTGGAGATCTGTGAGTCACTGGGGAAGGTGGTGCTGAGAAAGAGGGGAAAAGTCCTTCTGGAACAGTCATGCTCTCAACAGCCATGACTGCTTCCCCAGTGTCATCGGCACTGATTACCAGCAGGATATTGGGGTGGTTTCCTTGGCCCGAATACCTGGTTTGAGCTGGAGGAAGCAGCACTGCCAGTGGGGGGCAGCCCAGAGTCTGCCATGTGCATTATCCAGGATGGGGGTATGGGGCAGTGGTTTGGGCACTTGGTGGAGCAGGGGCTCTGGCCCCACGCCTCCCTTCCCTGACTGGGTGATCTTGGGGGATGATGCAGCCTGTAGCCAGGCTCTCCTCATGCTTATGTCTCCCACGCTTGCCAGACTCCAGGAATCACCTAGGATGCTTTATCAGCAACATGAATTCTCAGACTCTACTGGAGGTTTTGATTGAGTAGGTCTGGGATGGGGGCTGGAAATTTGTACAATTATCAAGCGACTCAGGTGATTATCATCATACTAACTGGGGAGACTGCTTTATGCCTCTTGAATGGTACCTCTACTAGGAAATGTTCAGAACCAGATGAGTTCAAGTGAGCCTTGAACTTGCACTTGAACATCACTACCTACATGGTAAGACGAGAGGGACTTGAAGGTGCGCTTACAGACAGCATGGAGCCTGCTGCCCATTTACTTTTTTACCTGTGTCTGTGATTCACAGGGGTGTCTTCATCTTCAAGTCCCCAGGAAAGTTTGTTGTTATAAGTGTTCCTTTGTAGGCAGTGAGGCTTAGTAAATGTTTACTGGTGGTGGCAGTGACAAAGCATTGCCCTGCGGGCTTCACTTTGCCATTTTTGTACAGAGCTCACTGCTGAAAGTGAATCCAGAAACTTTGTGGAAATCAGGGGCCTGAGGACACCTAGGAATTTGGGGAGCCTGGTAGATGGGTACGTTCTAAACCCAACACCTGCTATTAACCTAGTGACTCACCGGCTCTTAGGAAGCAGGAGATGGGGCATTAGGAATGTGGAGCAGGAAGTGTATACTTATTGGTAAAATAGAATTACATATGCTAGTGAGTTTGGGAAATTATCCTAATCATATTTGATGCTGATGCATGTTTTTCTTCTTTACTGAAATTTCAACTCAAGAAACATCAGTGCAGAGTCAGTCATAGCCAAAGAACTGTGCAAAGATATGCAAGAATGCAAGAGTAAATCATTCAGGTCCTTACTATCAAGCCTGACAGAGAAAGCAGACATACCAAAACTTAACTAGGAGATGAGCCCAAGCAGATGGAAATAGAAAGGAAGGTGTGATTTATTCTCAGAGTGTTTTTGTTCTTATACTTTCTTTTGCTGACAGACTTTCTATTTGGTGGGATAAGTAATACTGAAACATGATAAAATGACACCAGACTGCTAGTGTGTTTCTTTGTCCACATGTAGGGAACATACAAGATTTTCCCTTTCCAGCTGTTGAAGGATGTTGTCAGACTAGATGAGTTCACGGTGACTTTGCACTCCGTGCTTCTCATTCATTTCGTAGGAACTTCGGTATCAGTCCGTGAACTGGAGGGAGTGTCCGTCACATGAGTTCTGCTTTAGGCTCCTCACGTGATTATGTGGAGCCTTTTGGCCGACTTAGTGCCCTAACTCTTGTCGGCAATATGCCTCCGTGTGACTGTTAAACGCTTTCCTTAGCTGGACTTTGTTTGCCCACGAGAAAAATCACTGATTAGATCAACTTTATGACACATATGCTCCAGGCAGTTTCCCAGGTAGCCATCTGCAGCTAGAACTTAGAGAGACCATTCCCCCAGTGTCATGAAGCATGAGTATGGTTGGTTCCCACTGGAGTTCCATGACTCTTGGAGCTGCCAGATCATGAAGCCCACATGGGCAGGGACTTTAATCCAGTGTTCTATCTCCAGCCTCTAGCAAAGTGTTGGTCTCATAGCTGGTGCCTAGTAAGTGTGAATAAATGAATGAATGACCACCCCAACATATACACCCAAGCAAGGGTCTGATGCACATTTTCTTTTCTCTTACAGTTCATATCAGGTGTTAGTGCTTCCCTTGGCCCTCCAAAGCACATTTGCGTGTGATTCTGAAGAGGCTGCTTCATTCTTTAGCAAAGCTTCTGAGGCCAGTGGATATGTGACTGCAGAACTGCTGGCCAAGGATATTCCCGATGATGCCATGGAGATATCTATTGGAGACAGGCTGTACTATGGGAAATATTATAATGCACCCTTGAAAACAGGGCATGATTACTGCATTATATTACGAATCACAAGTGAATGGAATGAGGTATATTTCTTTAAAAACTCTTATGAATTTGGTATTTTCCTCTTCATGTGAAATTTAAATATTTGAACATTTGTTTTCCCTGTATCTGAGATGAACATTGCATATAAGGACCATAAACACGTATTGAACCCTTTCACTTTATAAAGGAGGGGCAGGTGAAACCTTTCTGGAGGTGGATATTCTAAACTTGCTGGGAGAACCTGTTTGGATTTGTGTTTGGAGTGAATTTGTTTTGTTTTTTCCTAAGCTTTCTGGAATGCCCTCATCCCATTGCATTGCGGAAGCCTGAGCTGGAGTGGAACATCGAGATCTTTCTGCCACTTTCCTGTACTCCTGCCAGGCTGCTGCCTTCCCTCATTCTCTGGGAAGCAGCAAGAGGGAGGGGCAGATTATGCTCAGCACTATTTTCTGGCTCTATTTTCTGCTCCTGTTACTTCCTTGGCTATTGCATAAACCCCACTCTCATCTCTCAGTCCTCAGAGAGTCTATGTGTTTCTAGCAGTGGTTCTTTCTTGAGACATGGAAACTCATGAGAAACATGGAAACATGAGACGTGTATACTCTTTACGGAATGAATAATTATAACGAGCCGGACAAGCAGAATAGCCAGAGCTGGGTCGACCAGTCAGGGGTGGAAGAGCTTCTGGAAGGGGCATTGTCATGGTTTCCCTAGGAGAACTCAAAGTTTGATATCAATTCATATTGGTTGGCAATGAAAACTAGAAAAATTCTATTAATAGAAACATCTCTGAGGCATCATGCGTGGAAGGTTCATCATGTATTTAAAACTGAAACATGCTATTAAATTTTGTATAGGATACAAGTCAAATGTGCCATTATCATACTTGATATAAAACTAAGACTATGTCCAAGTAGCTGAAAGGTCTGGTGGTGTTTTGTGACAATTATGTAGGGATTAAGAATTGAAAGACTAAAGTCCAGAATATATTGCCCTTACCTTGTTGCAGAGATCTTTATGACTGAGACAAGGCCTCCTTGCTAGGATATCACCTGGAGATCCTGACTTGGCATCTCTGGCCTTAGGCAACGCTGGTGGTAGAGTATGTGTGCAATTTAGAGATTGCTCAGAGCTGCTGTCTCGGGCCGGGACTTTGCACTGGGAGGGTGTGTTACTCAGCTTGGGCTGCCATTTCAAACCTGCCAGTACTGCCCTTACTAGAGCTTTGTAAATTGGGAAGAATGAGTTTTCCAGTCCCCTCTTTTTGTTTTTCCTTTTATGTATCTGCCCCACTAAGTAACATTCCCATGTTCCTAGTTGCCAATACAGAAAGTGAACGTGAAGTCGCTCAGTTGTGTCCGGCTCTTTGCGAACCCATGGACTGTAGCCCACCAGGCTTTTCCGTCCATGGGATTTTCCAGGCAAGAATACTGGAGTGTGTTGTCATTTCCTTCTCCAGGAGATCTTCCCAACCCAGGGACTGAACCCAGGTCTCCCGCATTGTAGGCAAATGCCTTACCATTTGAGGCACCAGGGAAGTCAATACAGAAATCTAGGAATAATTCTTGTCTTTCTTTTTCTTATCTTCTTGTGCAGTCCATTATCAAATTATGTCAATTACGTCACCTTAATGCCATTTAAAAGCATCCTTTTCTCTCTTTCATTGGCACTGTTTAGCCTTTGACCTCTCTGTCTGAACAGCAGTTTTCTAACTCATCATCTTGCCTCTTCTACCTACACCCTTGCTCCATACTACTACCATAGTGAGTTTTATAAAGTGTACATCTGATCAAGCAACTATATTTTAATGAGCTTCCTTCTTTATCTGGCCCTGTCAATGTCTCTCCTTTAATACACTCAGTTCCCTAGTAACAGTCTTGCTGTTTGAGGTTCTTTTTCTTTCCCAGTATCTTGAAATATACTCTTATTTTATTCTTGCATATTATCTTTTATTAAACACACTTGATGCAAGGCTTCCCAGGTGGCACTGTGGTAAAGAATCTGTCTGCCAATGCAGAAGACACAGAGGGTTTGATCCCTGGGTCGGGAAGATCCCCTGGAAGAGGAAATGGCAACCCATTCCAGTATGTCTTGCCTGGAGAATTCCATTGACAGAGGAGCCTGGCGGGCTACAGTCTACAGGGCCAGAAGGAGTCAGACATGACTGAACAACTGAGCTCAACAGCCGTCATCTGAAGAAGTATTTGTATGTCCCAAGCCTTCTCATAGCCTTGTCCATAGATGCATCACTATGTCTTGCTGAACCTGGATGTGACCTTGGAATCCTCTTCAATGTCATTCTCCAGGCAGTCAGTGCCGGTTGCTGAGAGCTGGCAAGGGGAATGGAATTCACCACCATCCCTGCTCTTTCCCTGGAGTGTGTACTTCCTGAGAGCCATTGGAAAGCTTTAGGGTCATCATTCCTAGGGTCACTTCTGTCTCTGTTGCCCTGCCAGACCCTTTGAATGCTTGGTGATCATGAGGCTAAATTGTAAGATGTTACAGCTGAATGAGACTTTTCTTTTTTGGCCACACTGCACAGCATGCAGAATCTTAGTTCCCTGACCAGGGTTTGAACCAGCAACCCCTGCAGCGGAAGCAGAGAGTCTTAACCACTGATTGCTTTTGCTGTTCAGTCGCTAAGTCATGTCTGACTTTTGTGGCCCCATAGACTGCAGCATGCCAGGCTCCTCTGTTCTCCACTGTCTCCCAGAGTTTGCTCCAATTCGTGCCCATTGAGCTGGTGATGCTATCTTAACCACTGAACCACCGAGTAGGTCCCCAGGATGAGACATTAAACATCATGTTGTCCAAAATAAGAGATAAGCCCCTGCAACTTGGAGGGCAAAGGTGTATTATTTAAACAGACATCACATGCCGCCCAGTTATATATGTTGCTTTACTTTCCTTTACAGGTGAGAAGAAGTGCCTGTGCAGTCTGGGCTCATGTAAAAGGTAAAACCGCTTTCTGTCCTCATTTCTCCTCTGTTCACTCAGCAGCATCAAGTGTCTGTTAATGAGATTTCTTTTTAAACTGTCACAGGTGATGGAAGCACATCTCAGACTAGCCATAGCTGAAAAGGACGGGGGTGGTGGGAGCGCATAACCCGAGTGGCATCACCAGGAACCGGGACGGGGCTCTTAACACCACGAGTAGGACTCTCCCTTTCTCTCTGTCTCTCATCTCCTCTGTTTCTAAGTGTGAATCGGCTTCACTTTCTTCTACTGTGAACTATGCGGTGGGGCAGGATGGGCAGCAGCTGCCCCAGGTTAGCCACATCAGTGGGGACAGACAGTTTTTCAGTTCTAGGAGTCTCTTCTCCCAGGCAGGTGACTATCCATTGGATGAATCACTGTTAAGAGGAGATGGGGTAGTGTGATCAGCCTACCTGGGTTTGGGGACTTACTGGCATGGCCGGTTGGAGGGCAGATCAGTGTGATGGGCAATCCCACAAGGGTTGCATTGAGAGGGGCATATGATCCCCATCAGGAAAAGAGGAACAGCAAACCATGTTGACAGACCAAAGCAAAGAGCTACAAACAGTCCACTACTTTCAACCACTTGGCTACTTCTCATGCACACGCACACACACACGTGCACACACACATACACACACACACACACTATTTGGAAAAACATCCTCCATTAAGAAAGCGGAATTATCCTCCATGTAACCAAAAATGGAACCCAAGAGGATGACAGTCCAAAGGTGGATCTGTACTAAATCTAGGTCCAAGACCAATGGATGATCCATTCCTATTGACTTACTTAATCTAGATGTGCTTCTCATGATCTGCTTAGCAGTCTGTGATTAAATGGCAAATTAAACCATTCTCAAATCACACTATATAATATGAAAGGGAAAGGTGGATAATCACAACAAATACATTCATTTAGAAAGGAGGAAAAGGGCTTCCCTAGTGGTCTAATGGTTAGGAGTCTGCCTTTCAGTACAGGGGACACTGGTTCGATACCTGGTCCTGGAGGATACCACATGCTGTGGGGGAACTAAGCCTGTGAGCCACAACTACTGAAGCCCGTGCTCACTGGAGCCCGTGCTCTGCAACGAGAGAGAGCACTGCAGCGACAAGCCTGTACACTGCAACAGAGAGCAGCCCCCACTTGCTGCAACTAGAGAAAGCCTTCATGATGCAGTGAAGGCTCAGCACAGCCAGAAAATAACTAACTAAATAAACAAAATCATTAAAAATGGGAAGAAAAGATGACGAACCAAGCTGTGCAAGACTTCCCTGGTGGTCCTGGTGGTCCAGTGGTCAAGCATCTGCCTTCTGGTGCAGGGGACACAGGTTCGATCTCTGGTTGGGAACCTAAGATCCCACGTGCCGCAAGTCAGCTATGCCCGTGCTCCGTAACGACTGAGCCTGCCACACTCTAGAGCTCATGCATTGCCAACTAGAGAAGCCGAAAATGCAACAACTAAAGGAGCCTGCACACTGCAACTAAGACCCAGCACAGTCCCCTGCGCCCATTCCCCCCTCCCAGCCCCGGCTTTCTCCTGCAAAAGAACCATACAGTTGCCAGGGCACCAATACCAGTGACCCCATCCTGCTGGACAGGAAAAGCAAGCCTCTCCTGGGCTGGCAGCAGAATGGGTCACCTGCTCAGTCAGTTTGGCTGCTTCGGACTCTGCCTGATTGATGGGGGAGCACTTTGTCCCTTTGCTCCAGAGCTCTCCCTAGAGATGATGCGGGGAGGAGCCTGCTGAAGACCCTACAGCTCAAGCCTTTTGCTTCTGGGGGGCAGTGATCCAGGTGGAGGAGTTGCCTTAGGGATTGAGCTGCCACAGGTCTTGTTCGCCAGGCTGGGATTCCCCTGGCAGGACATTTCTGTAAACCAGAGGGCAGCCAGCCACTGGATTTGACTCATAGGAATTCCATTAATTTGTAGCGAATACGAGAAATCTTGTCAAGTTTATGACCTTTTTGAGCCTGGACCTTTTCCTTGTGGTTCATGCATCCTAGCAACTGCCTGAGAAATTCTGCTGTAGCCTGGAGTATCAGTTTAACTCCTTACATCTGTCCCTCACCTCAGAGTGGCATCAAACAATAGGCTGGGTTGGTTAGGAAAGGCCTGCATCAGCCTGCTTCCAGGAGGGATCCACTAGGTGGCGCTCTACATCTGGGGGATGTGTTACCCTGTCGGTGGGGGGTACCTAGCAGGAAATGATTGGCAGGAACCTGGAGAACTAAGCTTCCTTCATTTGTCTGAAAGTGAAAGTTGCTCAGTCGTGTCCAACTCTTGGCAACCCCATGGACTACATAGTCCATGGAATTCTCCAGGCCAGACTAATGGAGTGGGTAGACTTACCTTCTCCAGGGGATCTTCCCAACCCAGGGATCAAACCCAGTTCTCCCTCATTGCAGGTGGATTCGTCACCGACTGAGCTATCAGGGAAGTCTGCTTATCCCCTAAACTCATTTCCTGTCCTCTCTCTCTTTCATCACACCAACTTCAACAAGGGCAGCACACACGGCTTCGCATCTGGGCATTGAGCATTACCTGGCTGGCAGCCGTCTTGGATTGCATATTGCCAGGTAGTGAGGGCCTCTCTCTCTTTCTTCAGTTTTCTTGTGAAAATAATTTACATATAATGTTGTGTGAATTTAAGGTGTTTACCAGGCTTCCCTGGTGGCTCAGAGGTTAAAGGGTCTGCATGTGATGAGGGAGACCTGGGTTCGATCCCTGGGTCGGGAAGATCCCCTGGAGAAGGAAATGGCAACCCACTCCAGTATTCTTGCCTGGAGAATCCCATGGACGGAGGAGCCTGGGGGGCTACAGTCCACGGGGTCGCAAAGAGTTGAACACGACTGAGCGACTTCACTCACTAAGGTGTTCAGTGTGATTTGATTCATGTATATACTGCAGAATGATTACCACCATGAGGTTAGTCACTATCTCCATCACCTCACGTAATCACCTTATAATATGTAATTTATACATATATAAAATCTGTGCATATATGAATATTTAAGATCTACTCTCCTCGCAGCTTCCAAGTGTACAATATAGTAGTGTTGACTATAGTCAGCATGCTATATACACTAGATCCCCAGACCTTACCCATCTTACATCTGGAAGTTTATACCCTTTGGTCAATATCTCACCTACCCCCCAGCCCCTGACAACCACCATGCTTCTCTGTTTCTGTGACTTCAGCTTTCTAAGATTCCATGTGTCACTGAGATCACACTGCATTTGTCTTTCTCCGTCTGATTTAACTTCTCTTAGCATCACAAGTGAGGGCCCCTCTTAACAAAGATGTGCGCCGGTACATTTCTGCTTTCCGGTTAGCTAAGCTCCCTTTCTTGGAGTTGAATGATGGCCACAAGAAACAATCATACATTCCAACATTTGGAAATTTTTCTACCAATCCATTCCCCAAAGCTTAAAGGGCAGAAAGGAGTTCCTACAAGGAAAAGAGGTGCTTCTATCCGAAAAATGGAGGCATACAAGCATTGTGGATAGGCCCTTCAGAAACAATAGCTTCCAGAATCTACTACTTTCCACAGCTGTTTGGGCTAAGTAACAAACTCAAACTAGATAGAAGATATGGCCAAAGAGCTGGCCACGGTCGTTTTACTGAGATTAACAGGAAAGATTTTGCTTTGGAAATATCTAAGTGGTTTTTGGCAGTACCCTTTCCCCCTCATATTGAAAGAGAGTTTGAATCTTTAAATACAAGCTACTCGAAAGCTCTGAGATAATAGAAACCCACTGTGGTGTTGAAATTCTGAAGGGAATGCTCGACAGATACATCTATGCACAGGGTCTACGTGGGTGGCCATTCACCTGGCAGTCTCCTTTTGCAGAAGTTTTGGAGACGGCCTTTTCAGAAAGTAAGCTAGAGAGAACTAGGATCCAAATTAGTCCTGAGATTGTTTCAGTTCACTCGTGCCAACCAACAGCCCCATTCTTGCTTTTGCCCGCTGATGAATTATGCTATTTCACCTTTCATACATTCCCCTAAGAGGGCTTTGTGATGACGACCAGGGAGCCAGCAGTGGGTTTGATGGGAAACCCATCAAGGGAGCTGAGGCCTGAGCTCCCTTGCCCGAGTCCCGCTCATAATCAGTCGAGTGTCTTGTAAATTGTGTTTAACTTGGCTGGTTCTACATTGCCTTCCTCCAAGATCTCTGCGATCCTTTCCAGCCACAAAGGACTTGAGCCTGTGTTTTCTTGCGTCATAGCACAAGATCATCTGATACGTGAGATGATGAGAAAGTGTACATTCTCATCAGGGAACATTCTTTAGTCATAGGCATGAAACCTCTGAGTCATTTATGACTCTTCCTCTTTCTCTTTAGCCCACATTTTGCACTTGGGCAGGCCTCTCTGTCATTTCTGTGTTCACTCTCTGAGCAGAGGCCTTTGGACGACTGGCCAAGCCTATTTCTTATCTCCTACAAGAGTGTTCAGAGGTTCCCTCTTCCCTCCAGCCTACCCTGCCGCCTGACATGTAAATAAGGTGCAGTACTGATTTTCTGATTTCCCCTGGTTGTCCCTCCAGAGTTCTCCACTGCTTCTTTTTTTAAAAATTACTTTGGGGGGAATTTATGTACATATCTTTTGGCTGCACTGGGTCTTTGTTGCTGCACACAGCCTTTCTATGGTTGCAGTGAGTAGGGGCTACTCTTTCTTACAGTGCACAGGCTTCTCATTGCAGTATTTGTCTTGTGGAGCGCCAGCTCAGTAGTTATGGTACAGTTTAGCTGCTCCGCGGCATGGGGGATCTTCCTGGACCAGGGATCGAACCCGAGTCTCCCACATGGGCAGGGAGATGCTTAACCACTGGCCCTCCAGGGAAGTCCTGCCAGTACTTCTTAGTCTCGTGTCCAAGGCCTCCGTTGGACAGGGATGTGCCCTTCTGATTGCATCTCCATTCTTCTCCATTTAAACCAATGCGCCCGTACTTCTCTGCCTGTGTCCCTTCTTTTCTCTCCTGAATGTCTTTGCTCACATGATTCTGTGCTTACTTTCACCTGGCTCACCCTATAATCTTCCTGCAATTTCTGTTTATTACAGTCCCTCCTATTCTTCAAGATTAAAATCAAATGCAATTTTCTCCTTGACACTTTAAAGATTTCCTCAACAGGACAGGATCTCTCTCCCTCCCTCACTTTAGCCATTCTACTGTACTTTCAAGCCACTGGTGCACCTGTCTTTTCTCACTAGATTTCATACCCTTGAGGGACAGCATTTGAAGAGCGAGAGCAGTGCCTGGTAAGCAGTAGGTATTTAACCAAACTTTATTGGATTGGGTTGAATGATTCCTGGGGAACTAGTAGTACAGTCTGATGAAAAATGAAGCATAGCAGGTGCAATACTATCAAATAGGCCAGAGAGGATTGACATCCAGATATAAGACCAGTGGGTATGTATATGTGTGAATATGCTATACATGTGTATATATACATACATATACACACATTCATTTTGAACCTTCATAATTTTAGTACGTAGTATTCTCTTAATAATACAGCCTCAAAAATTCCTGGTCCCTGGGATACACTCACCTACTCTTACTTATTTGTAGACTGTTCTAGTTGTTGCTATGAAAGTATTTAAAGATGTTACTGGAGTCCCAAATAGGGAGATTATCCAGGTGGACCTGATCTTATCATGTGAGCCCTTTAAATCTGTGTCTAGAAGTCAGAGGGAGAAAGCTATGGCACCCCACCCCAGTACTCTTGCCTGTAAAATCCCATGGATGGAGGAGCCTGGTAGGGTGCAGTCCATGGGGTCGTGAAGAGTCAGAAACGACTGAGCGACTTCACTTTCACTTTTCACTTTCATGCATTGGAGAAGGAAATGGCAACCCACTCCAGTGTTCTTGCCTGGAGAATCCCAGGGACAGGGGAGCCTGGTGAGCTGCCGTCTATGGACTCGCACAGTAGGACACGACTGAAGCGACTTAGCAGCCGAAGTCAGAGACAGGGGAATTTGGAGGTTCCAAGGGAGAGATGCATTTGATATAATGATTTCTCCTACTGGCTTTGAAGATGGGGAGGACCACATGGCAAGGATGCTGGCAGCCTATAGGAGCTGAGCAGCCCTTGGCTGACAGCCAGTAATAATATGGGGACCTCAGTCCTACAACTGCAGGGAACTGAATTTAGCCCACAGGCTGCATGAGCTTGGAAGCAGATTCTTCTCTGGAGACTTCAGAGGGAAATGCAGACCTTCTGACATCCTTATTTCAGCCCTGTAAGACCCTGAGCTGAGAACCCAGTCAGTGTGCCTGAACTTCTGACCCACGGAACTGTGAACTGATAAATGGGTGCTGCTGCCAAGTCTATGTTAAGCTGCAAGAGAGGATGAATTCAATAAATTTACTGATTCATCAGGTTTGATTTATCTCTAAATTAGTTTTGTACTTTGATCTCCTTTGCCATCTTCTACTTCTCAGGAGTGACTTCCCAGATAGCACTAGCGGTAAAGAACTCGCCTGTCAATGCAGGAGACAGGACATCCGGGTTCAGTCCCTGGGCCAGGAAAATCCCCTGCAGGAGGGCATGGCAGTCCACTCCTGTATTCTTGCCTGGAGAATCTCACGGACTGAGGAGTCGAGTGGGCTGCAGTCCCTAGGGTCCCACAGAGTTGGACACGACTGAAGTGGCTTAGCATGCACGCATGCACTCCTCAGGGGATTCAAGCAAGGGAACCCTAGAATAGCAGAGAGAAATTTAGCACACTGAATAGAATCCACAGTGCCATTTTTTGTACCTTTTGGAGAACAGAATTGTTGCTTTCAGAAAATGACCCTGCTGGTGTAAATTCACGTAACCATAGGAAGTCCTCAAGCTGTCACAAAATCTAAGAGTAGGAATGGGCCCTTTTAAATGGATTCTTCAGCACCTGTGATATTTCCATTAGTGAAGAGGTTAAAGATAAGGCCAGGGAAGCCCTGTCGCTCCTTCTGAGCCCTATACCTCTTTGGGGAACCACCCCACAGAGACTGGTTTAAGTCTAATGGATTAACTTGTTAAAGAATGAGTCACTGAGAATCTAGAATATACACATGATTCACTCACTTGGGTTTCTAAAAGAATATTCTACAAATGACTGAGAAGGAAAATGACATGAGATCATGGAAGGGAAGGTTAGCCAGATGGCAGAACTTTGAAAAATGTAATACCCATTGGCTGGTTGTAAATTTTCTCAGTAAAAAATTAATGTGGGAAGTCCCTAAAGAAGCATGTGGCTCTACCATGATTGGCTTGACTCAAGTTCACAGAGTACATGTACAATGTAGAAAAAAAGACATAGAACCAAGAGCTGTTCTACCAGCAAGAATCATGCCAATATTAGCAACAGTAGCATTTGCAGTTGCTTATGGTGTGCCATGGAGAAGGCGATGGCACCCCACTCCAGTCCTCTTGCCTGAAAAATCCCATGGATGGAGGAGCCTGGTGGGCTGCAGTCCATGGGGTCGCGAAGAGTTAGATACAACTGAGCGGCTTCACTTTCACTCTTCACTTTCCTGCACTGGAGAAGGAAATGGCAACCCACCCCAGTGTTCTTGCTTGGAGAATCCCAGGGACAGGGGAGCCTGGTGGGCTGCCGTCTATGGGGTCACACAAAGTCGGACACGACTGAAGTGACTTAGCAGTAGCAACAGCATGGTGTGCCAGGCACAGTTCTAACCTGTCTGGACTCAATTATTTCTCACAATAATCTCATAAGGTGGTTACTGTGGCTATGATTCCCATCTTATTGGAGCATTCCTCAGTGGGGAAACTGAGGCCCAGAATGGTTGAATAACTTGCCCAAAGTCACACCGTTGGGGAGTGGTAGTGCTCAATACAGACTTGGTCAACCTGACTGCAGTACTTGAGCTTTGAAATTCTTTTATGTATTTGTGTCTGTTTCTGGGCTTTTTACTTAAAAAAAATTTTTTTTTAATTTATTTATTTTTGACTGTACTGAGTCTGCTATGGTAACATGGGCTTGTCACTGTGGCGGCTTCTCTTGCCACAGAGCCCGGGCTCTAGAGCTCAGGCTCAGTGGTTGTGGCCAACAGGCTTAGTTGCCCCAAGGCATGTGGAATCTTCCCAGACCAGGGATCAAACCTGTGACCTCTGCATTGGCAGGCAGACTCCTAGCCACTGGACCACCACGGAAGACCCTGGGCTTTCTACTTTGTTCCGATGTATTCTTTCCTGTACTGACTCTGCACTGTTTTAATATCTAGTCATTCAAGTCACTCCTGATTTTTTCTTTCTTAATTTCTAATTTAATCAGAGAGCCTCCTCCCATTTTATAAATGTGAAGACCCTTTTCTTCTGAATACCAAAAGTAGCCCAGCAATATGCATCATGCTTTTCTAGAAAGTCTCTTGACGACACTTTCTGAGGGAATCCTTTGCCTGGCTCTTTAGCAAAAGGTGTGTCTACTCTGGCTTTGCTGTGCCACCTCCTCTGGAGAGTCTCCAGTAGAATGACATGGCTCTCAGCCTGATTGTAGAGATCTGAGCCACGCCAGGCTGTAGATTTCTGCAGTGATGGAAACGTTTTAAAAGTGTGTTGTCCAGCGTGGTCGCCACGCACCACATGTGACTGCTGGGCACTTGAAATGTGCACTTAAAAGAGTGTGACTGAGAAACTGAATTTTTGTTTCAAAATTTTAAAATTGAAGTATAGTTGATTTTCAATGTTGTGCCAATCTGCTGTACAGCAAAATGACTCAGTTATGCGCATATAGACATTCTTTTTTATATTCTTTTCCATTCTGGTTTTTCATAGGATAGTGAATGCCGTTCCCTGTGCTGTACAGGCGGACCTTGTTGTTTGTCCATTCTGAATGTGTGGTTTGCATCCCCCAACCCCAGACTCCCAGTCCGTCCTTCTCCCTCTCCGTGGCAGCCATGGGCCTATTCTCCATGTCTCTGAAATGGTTTCTGTTTTGTAGATGAGTTCACTTGTGCTGTATTTTAGATCCCACGTGTGAGGCATATCATGTGACGTTTGTCCTTCTCTTTCTGACTCACTTTGCTTGGTGTGATAATCTCCCGTTGTATCTGTGTTGCTGAGCATGGCATTGTTTAACTCTTTTTTGTGGCTGAGTAGTATTCCGTTGTATGTATGTGCCACACCTTTATCTGTTCATCTGTCCATTGACATTTAGGTGGTCTCCATGTTTGGGCTGTTGTGAATAGTGCTGCTCTGAGCACAGGCATGATGTATTTTTTCGAATTATAGTTTTATGTGGGTATATTCCCAAGAGTGGGATTGTTGGATCATGTGGTAATTATAATTTTAGTTTTCTGAGAAGCCTCCATATCTTTTTCCACAGTGGCTATACCAACTTATAGTATAGAACTATATCAATTCCCACCAACAGTATAGAAGGGTGCCTTTTCTCTATACCCTCTCCAACATTTGTTATTTGTAGGCTTTTTTTTAAAAACGGTATGATATATTGGTAGAATTTTCTCTTTATTTTTCAAATTAAATTTATTTATTTTTAAATGAAACAAAGATGAATATTTTTAATTATAAAAGGTACAGTTCACAAAGAAGATAGACATCATAAACCGTTAGACCACTGACAACAAAGAAACAAAGGTACATAAAGCAAAAATCAGAAGAAATATAAGAGAAAAGAAAAAATATGTAATCATAGTGAGACATACTAACATTGATCTGAGAATACTTTATCAAGTGCAGAAAAAATAAGAACAGGAACATCTTGAATGATGTCATTAATAATTTGAATATAATAGATTGCTATTAATCTTACATCCTGTGCCCAGCTGTGCTTGGTTGCCCAGTCGTGCCTGACTCTTTGCGACCCCGTGGACTGTAGCCCGCCAGGCGCCTCGGTCCATGGGGATTCTCCAGGCAAGAATACTGGAGTGGGTTGCCATCCCCTCCTTCAGGGGATCTTCCCAATCCAGGGATCGAACCCAGGTCTCCGGCATTGCAGGCAGATTCTTTACCATCTGAGCCACCAGAGAAGCCCAAGAATATTGAGTGGGTAGCCTATCCCTTCTCCAGGGAAACTTCTCAACCCAGAAATCAAACTGGGGTTTAACAGCTGAGCTACCAGGGAAGCCCCAATCTTATATCCCACAAAATTTTAAATATATTCTGTATCTCATATGCTGTTATTAGATGTCCACAGGACATTTAGACGGAGAAGGTAATGGCACCCCACTCCAGTACTCTTGCCTGGAAAATCTCATGGACGGAGGAGCCTGGTAAGCTGCAGTCCATGGGGTCGTTAGGAGTCGGACATGACTGAGCAACTTCACTTTCACTTTTCACTTTCATGCATTGGAGGAGGAAATGGCAACCCACTCCAGTGTTCTTGCCTGGAGAATCCCAGGGACAGCAGAGCCTGGTGGGCTGCCATCTCTGGGGTCACACAGAGTTGGACACGCCTGAAGCGACTTAGCAGCAGCAACAGCAGGACATTTAGAGAAAAATTGCCTATTTGTAGATTTTTTAATGATGGCCATTCTGACTGGTGTGAGGTAGTGCCTCATTGTAGAAACTGAATTTCAAATCTAATTTAATTTAAATTAATTTAGATTTAGATGGCCACATTGGGCTAGTGGCTACTGTGTTAGACAGCACATAATTGATGTTGAAATGATTAAGCGGCTTGAACTGTTCTCAAATACACCACATTCACTGCCAGGGAATTAAGTCATCTATATTTTGAGGGTCTCAAGCTTAAGGGCTATTTTTCCTCTTAAGCTTCTCTCCCTTTACAGTAGCAGATATTTGCTTTTGCTGTTCTCAGCTCTTCCAAAGCAGTGCTGGGTTACTTAGGGAGTGGACTAAGCATATGCATCAGTAAAAGGAGGGTACAGAAAAATGAAATACGGTTGGCCCTCCTTGTCTTCAGGTTCCACGTTCATGGATTCAATGAACTGTGGATTGAAAATATTCAGAAAAAATAATTCCAGAAAGTTCCAAAAAGCAAAAATTGAATATGCTGCACACTGGCAACTGTTTACCTAGCATTTACTTTGTATTTACAGCTATTTACATAGCATTTGTATTGTATCAGGTATTATAGTCGCTCAGTCATGTCCAGTTCTTTGCAATTCCATGGACTGTAGCCCGCCAAGCTTCTCTGTCCATGGAATTTTCTAGGCAAGAGTAAAGTAAAAAAAAAAATAAAGAAAAAAGAAAAAAGAATACTGGAGTGGGTAGCCATTCCCTTCTTCAGGGGAACTTCCTGATCCAGGGATCAAACCGTGGTCTCCTGCATGGCAGGCAGATTCTTTACCGTCTGAGCTGCCAAGGAAGCCCCTAATCTAGAGATGAATTAAAATGCACAGTAGGCTAAAAGCAAATGCTGTACCATTTTATATAAGGGACTTGAGCATCTAAAGCTTTTGGTATCTGAGAGGGGCCCCAGAAGATCCCCCATGGATACCAAGGGATGACTGTAATTTGATATTCCAACAATGACAGCTGTAACGGAGTGAGCACAGGTGCAGCTCCTGGGAGCGCCGTGATTCCGGACGCTGCGGGCTCAGGGTGTGGTTTTCGTCTCAGGTTCATCGCTCACACTCCTGCTGCCTCAGATGTTGGGCGTTGGGCTGGGCTCCGTGGCTGTCGTGATTGTCCTCGCATCCCTCTCCTTCTCAGCAGTGTGGTATGTGACACTGTCATTTTTGAGAACTGAGTGGAATGGAGGGAGGAGGGGGTTGGAACCGTGAGGAACAGCTGGGATCGAGGAGGGTCAAAGGGGCTGTGGCGGGGAGTTGTCCTGCGCTCCACAGATACTCAGCAGGTGAAAGGCGTGAGTGACTCGGCACCTTGGGTGGGGGCAGGGGCGGATGGGGAATGCCCTCCAATCCCAGGAAACGGGCAAGGTCGGGGATGGCTCCCTGGCCGCCCACGCTGGTGGCGCGTCTCCCGGGCTGCTTCCTGTGCACATGGGGATCGCCATGGGAAAACCAGCGGGTGCCAGTGAACCCTCTTTTCCTCCTCTGTGTCTAGATCGCCGGTGGGCACTGTGTGAAGAGGGCGCACTGCTGCTGGAGCAGACGGCGTCACAGCTTCTCAGGGGTCTGCGCAGAGGCCCCGTGTGTGCGGGGACCTGCAGTCCCATTCCTGGATTCAAGACGGTCGCAATCTCTGGCATTCCCCCAAGGAGGACACTCAGGAATTGCTGCTGTCTTCCCTGTATCTCTGAACCTGAGAACCTTGATGTACTGTGTGATATTGACCCCAGGCTGCAGGTCACGTGGGCTGGGCCTGTGTTCTCCAAGTGATGCCTGAGACTCCTCTGCCTCTTCCTTCAGAGGATCTCTGTTATGAATTCAGAATCTGTTCTTTTACAATAAGTAATGACATACACAGGCTTCCCTTATAGCTCAATTGGTAAAGAATCTGCCTGCAATGCAGGAGACCCAAGTTTGATTCCTAGGTTGGGAAGATCCTCTGGAGAAGGAAATGGCAACCTACTCCAGTATNGACTTAGCAGCCGAAGTCAGAGACAGGGGAATTTGGAGGTTCCAAGGGAGAGATGCATTTGATATAATGATTTCTCCTACTGGCTTTGAAGATGGGGAGGACCACATGGCAAGGATGCTGGCAGCCTATAGGAGCTGAGCAGCCCTTGGCTGACAGCCAGTAATAATATGGGGACCTCAGTCCTACAACTGCAGGGAACTGAATTTAGCCCACAGGCTGCATGAGCTTGGAAGCAGATTCTTCTCTGGAGACTTCAGAGGGAAATGCAGACCTTCTGACATCCTTATTTCAGCCCTGTAAGACCCTGAGCTGAGAACCCAGTCAGTGTGCCTGAACTTCTGACCCACGGAACTGTGAACTGATAAATGGGTGCTGCTGCCAAGTCTATGTTAAGCTGCAAGAGAGGATGAATTCAATAAATTTACTGATTCATCAGGTTTGATTTATCTCTAAATTAGTTTTGTACTTTGATCTCCTTTGCCATCTTCTACTTCTCAGGAGTGACTTCCCAGATAGCACTAGCGGTAAAGAACTCGCCTGTCAATGCAGGAGACAGGACATCCGGGTTCAGTCCCTGGGCCAGGAAAATCCCCTGCAGGAGGGCATGGCAGTCCACTCCTGTATTCTTGCCTGGAGAATCTCACGGACTGAGGAGTCGAGTGGGCTGCAGTCCCTAGGGTCCCACAGAGTTGGACACGACTGAAGTGGCTTAGCATGCACGCATGCACTCCTCAGGGGATTCAAGCAAGGGAACCCTAGAATAGCAGAGAGAAATTTAGCACACTGAATAGAATCCACAGTGCCATTTTTTGTACCTTTTGGAGAACAGAATTGTTGCTTTCAGAAAATGACCCTGCTGGTGTAAATTCACGTAACCATAGGAAGTCCTCAAGCTGTCACAAAATCTAAGAGTAGGAATGGGCCCTTTTAAATGGATTCTTCAGCACCTGTGATATTTCCATTAGTGAAGAGGTTAAAGATAAGGCCAGGGAAGCCCTGTCGCTCCTTCTGAGCCCTATACCTCTTTGGGGAACCACCCCACAGAGACTGGTTTAAGTCTAATGGATTAACTTGTTAAAGAATGAGTCACTGAGAATCTAGAATATACACATGATTCACTCACTTGGGTTTCTAAAAGAATATTCTACAAATGACTGAGAAGGAAAATGACATGAGATCATGGAAGGGAAGGTTAGCCAGATGGCAGAACTTTGAAAAATGTAATACCCATTGGCTGGTTGTAAATTTTCTCAGTAAAAAATTAATGTGGGAAGTCCCTAAAGAAGCATGTGGCTCTACCATGATTGGCTTGACTCAAGTTCACAGAGTACATGTACAATGTAGAAAAAAAGACATAGAACCAAGAGCTGTTCTACCAGCAAGAATCATGCCAATATTAGCAACAGTAGCATTTGCAGTTGCTTATGGTGTGCCATGGAGAAGGCGATGGCACCCCACTCCAGTCCTCTTGCCTGAAAAATCCCATGGATGGAGGAGCCTGGTGGGCTGCAGTCCATGGGGTCGCGAAGAGTTAGATACAACTGAGCGGCTTCACTTTCACTTTTCACTTTCCTGCACTGGAGAAGGAAATGGCAACCCACCCCAGTGTTCTTGCTTGGAGAATCCCAGGGACAGGGGAGCCTGGTGGGCTGCTGTCTATGGGGTCACACAGAGTCGGACACGACTGAAGTGACTTAGCAGTAGCAACAGCATGGTGTGCCAGACACAGTTCTAACCTGTCTGGACTCAATTATTTCTCACAATAATCTCATAAGGTGGTTACTGTGGCTATGATTCCCATCTTATTGGAGCATTCCTCAGTGGGGAAACTGAGGCCCAGAATGGTTGAATAACTTGCCCAAAGTCACACCGTTGGGGAGTGGTAGTGCTCAATACAGACTTGGTCAACCTGACTGCAGTACTTGAGCTTTGAAATTCTTTTATGTATTTGTGTCTGTTTCTGGGCTTTTTACTTAAAAAAAATTTTTTTTTAATTTATTTATTTTTGACTGTACTGAGTCTGCTATGGTACATGGGCTTGTCACTGTGGCGGCTTCTCTTGCCACAGAGCCCGGGCTCTAGAGCTCAGGCTCAGTAGTTGTGGCCAACAGGCTTAGTTGCCCCAAGGCATGTGGAATCTTCCCAGACCAGGGATCAAACCTGTGACCTCTGCATTGGCAGGCAGACTCCTAGCCACTGGACTACCACGGAAGACCCTGGGCTTTCTACTTTGTTCCGATGTATTCTTTCCTGTACTGACGCTGCACTGTTTTAATATCTAGTCATTCAAGTCACTCCTGATTTTTTCTTTCTTAATTTCTAGTTTAATCAGAGAGCCTCCTCCCATTTTATAAATGTGAAGACCCTTTTCTTCTGAATACCAAAAGTAGCCCAGCAATATGNTTTTTTCCTCAGTAGTTGGCTTGAATCTTATATTGATTTGAAAAAGCTCTTTATATTATGGCAATTTTCACTCTTAACTGTCACCTATGTTGTAAACACATTTCTACTTTATCATTTCCCTTTTGACCTTGTTTGTGTCATACATTGCCACACAAAAACTTTAAATCTATGTAGTCAAGTGTATCAGTCTTTTTTCTTATGTATTTTGCCCTGGAACCATGCTTAGAAGGACCTTCCAATCTCAAGATAACGACTGTAATTCATCAGTTTAAAAAAAAATTTAAGTCTGTAAATGTTCTGAAATTTATTTTAGTATAAGGAGTGAGGTTGGGAGGGGTCTTTTTTTATTTTTATTGTTGCTAAATGGTTTAGCCAGTTGTTCTACGCATATTCCTTGACTGCTGTTTTTTTCTCTGGCAATTTGACTCATATACTGAATCAAATACTAGAGTCTATTTCCAAACTCTCTCTTTTGTTGTACTAATTTATCTCTATGCCGATACCACCTGCTTTGAGTTTAAAATAGGGTTTTGTTTTTTTAATATCAAGTAAAAATGAGTTACCACCCTTTTTCTGTTAATTCTCAAAGTATCCTCAGGTTTTATTATATATTTATTCATGTATAAGTATTTATTATATGTAAACTAAAGAATTATTTGGTTAAATTCCTCCCCCACGGATCTTCATATTTTTCCTGGGGATGTATTAAATAAAGAGTACTTCTATCCCAGAACGTGTCTCCATTTAGTGTCTGTGTGTGTTCCTATCTAGCATATTCGAATTTTTGACTTGGGCTTCCAGGGTGTTTCACTGGTAAAGAGTCCATCTGCCAATGCAGGGGACATGGGCTCAATCCCTGGGTCTAGAGGATCTGTTGGAGAAGGAAATGGCAACCCACTCATATTCTGCCTGGGAAATCCCGTGGACAGAGGAACCTGACAGGCTACAGCCCTTGGGGTCACAAAGAGTTGGACACGATTAAGCAATTGATCACAGCGCAGCACAGTTTTTAACTTACAAGCTGCTGCTGCTAAGTCGCGTCTGTCGTGTTCGACTCTGTGCTATCCCATAGACGGCAGCCCACCAGGCTCCCCTGTCCCTGGGATTCTCCAGGCAAGAACCCTGGAGTGGGTTGCCATTTCCTTNCAGCGCAGCACAGTTTTTAACTTACAAGCTGCTGCTGCTAAGTCGCGTCTGTCGTGTCTGACTCTGCTATACCATAGACGGCAGCCCACCAGGCTCCCCTGTCCCTGGTATTCTCCAGGCAAGAACCCTGGAGTGGGTTGCCATTTCCTTCTCCAATGCATGAGAGTGAAAAGTGAAAGTGAAAAGTGAAAGTGAAGTCGCTCAGTCGCTGCAGCCCACTGCAGCCCACCAGGCTCGCCGTCCATGGGGCTTACCAGGCAAGAGTGCTGGAGTGGGGTGCCATCGCCTTCTCCAAACTTACAAGCTAGCTAATGCTTATTTTTGGTTGTGTGTATCTAGATATTTTATATCTTATTATCTTGAACTCTTGAGTCACTACCTCTGATCCTGCCCTTGAAAGTGCAGCACCCCACAGCCTCTTACTGCAGGCATTGTTGGAATTCTCTTCCCCTGGAGTTCTGCCGTTTTCGGAAGAAGTCACATCAAGATGGCACTCCAGCATGGCTATCTACTTGACCCACAAAAACTCACAGACCCTTGTCAGGCCAAACAAGGGATTGCCCCACCATCACAGATCACTTCAATCTCAGACTTCAGTTTTTTCCTATTTGACCCTTTGGCCTCTGTTAGTGGAGGGCAGCGTCTGCTGCATTCCAGTGTAGTTCCCACTTTTCTGTCCTGCTCTTGGCCTGACAGGCTCAGCTTTCGACCCTTGGGTTTCTTATCCCTGTAATCAGATACCAGGCACTGTGTCCTCTGACCCAAAGTCTCTGAGTGGAGGTCCCCTTGAAGCTCCTCTTTCCCGACTTGCCCTAAGGAAAGTCCGCCTACCTCCTGCCATCGTGGTGGGAGACAGACAATGCACAGCATGCCAACAGCTTTCCCCAAAGAACTTTCTTTTGGCCTTTTCAACTTTAAACCACTTTACAACCTGGATATTGGGCTAACGGTCACAAGACCACTTGAAAATCCTTATTTTAGAATATGGGAGTGCATGCAACCTATTCTTTTCAATTTTTCTGAAATTTGATCACAGTGAAAAGAGTCCAAGTTGAGGCCAAATGATAGGAAAATACAGTTCACAGAAAAGTCAAAATGGCTCCTAAACACAAGAAAAGATGTTCAATCTTACTTTTAAGAGAAATGGAGACTTTCCTGGAAGGCCTGTGGTTAAGACTTCATCTTTTAATTCAGGGCATGAGGGTTCGATCCCTGGTTGGGAAGCTAGGATCCTGCATGTCTCATGGGCGAAAACCCAAAACATAAAACAGAAGCAATATTGTAACAGATTCAGTAGGGACTTTAAAAATAGTCCACATCACTTAATGGCTAACGTGATGTTTTCCTACATAATGAGAAGACAAAGTGTAGGACGGGAAGCAAAATTCCTCAAGGTACCACTGTGGTACAGTTCTGGTTAGAACTGTTGAGGACTGAGTGGATGATTGATTTGGTGTTTGGGAAATAAGGTTTGTGGCAGGACTAGAAGGTAAATAGATTTTTGTTGTTTTAGGTAATTTATATCATATGCTATCTTTTAGGTAAGAAAGCGGAGGAATGAGACTATGTATTCAGTTTTATATAAAGAAACATTGGAATGATGGCAATGAATTGATGAAAATTATTAAAATGGTTATAAATGAATAGACTGGGGAAATAAATGGTCCACATTAAAAAAAAAACAACCTCAAAGAAAAAGAAAAGTGCAAGTTAGTGAGATATCATTTCTCACCTGTCAGTTTGGGGAAAATTCAGAGATTTACCAACACACTGTCTTCTGAGGCTGTGGGGAAATATGTATTCAAACGTTGTTAATGGGAGTATAGAATAGTTCAACCTTTATGGAAGGGGATCTGGCAATATTTACTCTTGTCCAGCTTCTATTGTCCTGAACTCAGCAGTCCCACCTCTGGGACCTATCCTATGGTTTCACTTGCACATGTTCCAAATGATGCATGAACAAGATTATTTATCATGACATGGCTTATAATAACAAAGGCTTAGAAACTACCCAAATGCCTCCCAAGAAGAAACTAGTTGCATGAACTATGATACTTCTTTGTACACAATAAAATACGCTGAGTTATAACAAAGGAATGAGGAAGGACTCTATGCACTTGTATGAAGAGATCTTTAAGCTGTACTGTTTTAATGAGGAAAAATGATGAAGAATAATGTATATCATATGCTACCTTTTATGTAAGAAAGGAAGGATGAGACCATCTGTTCAATTTTACATAAAGAAACACTGGAATGATAGCAATGAATTGATGTAAATGGATACAAATGGAGCAAGGGAGAATGGAGAGGACCCCTCCACAGGACGACAGTGAGTCTTTTAAGTGTTTATTTACTTATTTTGTTTTGACTTTAAACATGCAATCAGTTCAATCACTCAGTTGTGTCTGACCCTTTGTGACCCCATGCGAGGCTGCCCTGTTCATCACCAAATCCCGGAGCTTACTCAAACTCATGTCCATCGAGTTGGTGATGCCATCCAGCCATCTCATCCTCAATCGTCCCCTTCTCCTCATGCCCTCAATCTTTCCCAGCATCAGGGTCTTTTCCAGTGAGTCAGTTCTTCCCATCAGGTGGCCAAAACATTGGAGTTTCAGCATCAGTCCTTCCAATGAGTATTCAGGACTGATCTCCTTTAGGATGGACTGGCTGGATCTCCTTGCAGTCCAAGGGACTCTNGCTAACGTGATGTTTTCCTACATAATGAGAAGACAAAGTGTAGGACGGGAAGCAAAATTCCTCAAGGTACCACTGTGGTACAGTTCTGGTTAGAACTGTTGAGGACTGAGTGGATGATTGATTTGGTGTTTGGGAAATAAGGTTTGTGGCAGGACTAGAAGGTAAATAGATTTTTGTTGTTTTAGGTAATTTATATCATATGCTATCTTTTAGGTAAGAAAGCGGAGGAATGAGACTATGTATTCAGTTTTATATAAAGAAACATTGGAATGATGGCAATGAATTGATGAAAATTATTAAAATGGTTATAAATGAATAGACTGGGGAAATAAATGGTCCACATTAAAAAAAAAACAACCTCAAAGAAAAAGAAAAGTGCAAGTTAGTGAGATATCATTTCTCACCTGTCAGTTTGGGGAAAATTCAGAGATTTACCAACACACTGTCTTCTGAGGCTGTGGGGAAATATGTATTCAAACGTTGTTAATGGGAGTATAGAATAGTTCAACCTTTATGGAAGGGGATCTGGCAATATTTACTCTTGTCCAGCTTCTATTGTCCTGAACTCAGCAGTCCCACCTCTGGGACCTATCCTATGGTTTCACTTGCACATGTTCCAAATGATGCATGAACAAGATTATTTATCATGACATGGCTTATAATAACAAAGGCTTAGAAACTACCCAAATGCCTCCCAAGAAGAAACTAGTTGCATGAACTATGATACTTCTTTGTACACAATAAAATACGCTGAGTTATAACAAAGGAATGAGGAAGGACTCTATGCACTTGTATGAAGAGATCTTTAAGCTGTACTGTTTTAATGAGGAAAAATGATGAAGAATAATGTATATCATATGCTACCTTTTATGTAAGAAAGGAAGGATGAGACCATCTGTTCAATTTTACATAAAGAAACACTGGAATGATAGCAATGAATTGATGTAAATGGATACAAATGGAGCAAGGGAGAATGGAGAGGACCCCTCCACAGGACGACAGTGAGTCTTTTAAGTGTTTATTTACTTATTTTGTTTTGACTTTAAACATGCAATCAGTTCAATCACTCAGTTGTGTCTGACCCTTTGTGACCCCATGCAAGGCTGCCCTGTCCATCACCAAATCCCGGAGCTTACTCAAACTCATGTCCATCGAGTTGGTGATGCCATCCAGCCATCTCATCCTCAATCGTCCCCTTCTCCTCATGCCCTCAATCTTTCCCAGCATCAGGGTCTTTTCCAGTGAGTCAGTTCTTCCCATCAGGTGGCCAAAACATTGGAGTTTCAGCATCAGTCCTTCCAATGAGTATTCAGGACTGATCTCCTTTAGGATGGACTGGCTGGATCTCCTTGCAGTCCAAGGGACTCTCAAGAGTCTTCTCCAACACCACAGTTTAAAAGCATCGATTCTTCAGAGCTCAGCTTTCTTTATAGTCCAACTCTCACATCTATACATGACCACTGGAAAAACGATAACCTTGACTAGATGGACCTAGTCAGCAAAGTAATGTCTCTGCTTTTTAATATGCTGTCTTAGTTTGTCATAGCTTTTCTTCCAAGGAGCTTAAATATGTATTACTATTATTACTAATAGTAATATTACTATTCAAAAACATAAAAATAAAATTGTATAAGAGAAAGTGTTCCACTGAATATCCTATTACACATGTCAAATAAAAATCTGATGGGTACTGCCTGGTTTCCTTCTCAACGTAAACCCAAGACACTTAGATTTAGATCAGATTGGTTTAATTCCCCATCACAAAATTGGTGGGGCATCCAGTACTGCTTTAAGATTTCTGAAAATTCCGTGAGGTAGTAAATGTGAATGTGTTATGTCAACTCTACAACCAAGTTTCTGCTTACTATTAATTAGGTTAGTTAATAGGTTATCTCATCCTCCTGTGTGGGATCCCTGATCCCCTGGCACTGACCCACCTGTAGAACTCAGCTCCTTTTCCTGATTTCCACCCAAAGTCTCACTAAGGACTTAGGGCATTTAGGTAATATGAATGGAGAGTGTGTTAGTTTCCTACTGATGCAATAAACAAATTGCCACACTTTCAATCACACGAATTTATTATTTTACAGTTCTGAAAGTCAGAAGTCCGCCTTGAGCCTCACTGGGCCAAGGTCAAAGTGTTGGCTGAGCTGTGTTCCTTCTGGAAGCTCGAGGGGGAATCCATTTGTCTGCTTTTTCTAGATTTTAGAGGTTGCCTATGTTCCTTGACTGTGACCTTTTCTCCATCTTCAAAGCCAACAGTGTGGCATTTTCACATCTTTCTTTCTGACCCTCCTGTTCCCTTTCCCAGTCCCACTTCACTTATAAAGATCATTGTGATTTCAAGGGGCCTCCCTGGATGATTCAGAGAAATCTCAATATTCTTAGTTTAATCACATCTACAAAGTTCCTTTTGCCATGGAAGATAACTTACCAACTGACTCTGGCATTAATATGCAGGCATTTTTGGTGGCCATTATTCTCCCTATAATAAGAGAATATTATATTTTAGATATGCAAATAATTAAAAGCAGATGTTACTTATCTCTGTTCTTCAATGTTCTCTTCCCTTCCCAATCCTCTCAAATCCCCTAAATTCCTGAAATGCAGAACCATTTAGCTGTCTTTTTCTTTCCTTCTGTTTTTCCCCACTAATCTATGACCTAGGGGTTTCCCTCATAGCTCAGTCAGTAAAGAATCTGCCTGCAATGCAGGAGAACCTAGTTTGATTCCTAGGTCAGGAAGATCCTCTGGAGAAGGAAATGGCAACCCATTCCAGTATTCTGACCTGGAGAATCCCATGGTCAGAGGAGCCTGGCGGGCTACAGTCCATGGGGTCACAAGAGTTGGACATGATTTAGCAACTAAACCACTACCACGAATCTATGACCTAAGTATCAACCTTAATCCAAATAATTTACCAAAATAATTTTTATTTATTTTAAAAAATTTTATTTATTTAATTTAATTTTTTGTATCCAATTTTATTTATTTATTTATTTTACTTTACAATACTGTATTGGTTTTGCCATACATTGACATGAATCCACCACAGGTGCACATGAGTTCCCAACCCTGAACCCCCCTCACACTACCCTCCACATATCATCTGGGTCATTCCAGTGCACCAGCCCCGAGCAAAACAAGAATAGCTTCCTCCTTAAGAATTCTGTTTCTAGGTGTTAACTTAAACTTTATATTTTTGACCTTCTGAAAATTTCCCAGAGTTTCTGATTGTTGAACATATCCTTTGCTGCACAGTGCTGATTCAGATTTCTTAAACATTTTTTTCTGAATCTTTGGTAAGCGTGATTTTGGGAGGACAGCTAGAAACTAGAAGATGAAATATTTGAGAGGTAATTATAGCAAAGACTGTATATGCTTTTTAATTTTTTACTGTGGTGTAGCAAATTACTACAGATGCAATGGCTTAAAACAGTACATATTTATTATCTTCAATCTTTTATGGATCAGGAATCCAGGCTTGGTTTATTTGGTTTCTCTGCTCAGGGTATCACAAGTCTGTACTCAAGGTATTGATTGGGTTGCATCTTCATCAAGAGGCTCAACTGGGGAAGATCCCTCTTCTATACCTATTCATGTTGCTGGCAGAATTCATCTCCTTGTGGTGGTATGGTTGAAGGTCCAAGCTTTTTGCTGGTTTTCAGCTGGAAGCTGTCCTCAAGTTTTAGATGTCAATCATAGTTCCTAGAGGGCCATTTTGAGTTGTTTGCCATCTGGGATTCCTAAACAGACTGCCCAATTCATCAAGTCAGCAAGGATAATCTCTGAATACAGGGAGAGCCCAGTTCCTCTTTTAAAGGGTTTTCATCTAAGTCATGCCCACCTAGGATAACCTACTTTTAACTAACTAAAAATCAACTAATTTGGAGCCTTAATTATACCTGCAGAAGCCCATCATTTTCCCCCTGCCATATTCTGTTGGTTAAAAGTAAGTCACAATCAAGGGGAAAAGATTATTCAGGCTGTGGATACCAAATGGCACAGATTATGAGGGCTATCTTAGAATTTTGCCTACCATAAGTCACTAAAAATAATCAATTATAGATTTTAAATTCTACCACAGTATTTCCTAGGTTCTTATAAGGGGCTGTAGCAAAAGCCAAGAAACACTTCTATTTTCCCTTAGAAATGTGCCAAGGCTGCCAGTGGTGGAAGTGACCAATGGCCAGAGGTTTTAGGAAAGTAACTGAGTCTGGAAGTCTGTCTTCTCCCCTTGAAAAAGATACATTCCTTTGAGTGATGTACAGAGATTCTGGAGAAGGGAAAAGACATAATTTCTCAGGGTCCATAGGCATACATATTAAAAAGCAGAGACATCACTTTGCTGACAAAGGTCTGTACAGTCAGCGCTATGGTTTTTCCAATAGTCATGTATGGATGTGGGAGTTGGACTATAAAGATGGCTGAGTGCTGAAGAATTGATGCTTTTGAATTGTAATGCTGGAGAAGACTCTTGAGAATCCCTTGGACTGTAAGAGCTCAAACCAATCAATCCTAAAGGAATTCAGTCCTGAATATTCATTGGAAAGACTGAGGGTGAAAGCCGAAGCTCCAATGCTTTGGCCACCTGATGTGAAGAGCCAACTCATTGAAAAAGACCTTGGTGCTGGGAGAGATTGAGGGCAGGAGGAGAAGGGGGCAACAGAGGATGAGATGGCTGGATGACATCACTGGCTCGATGGACATGACTTTGAGCAAGCTCCAAGTGTTGATGATGGACAGGGAAGCCTGGAGTACCGTGGTCCATGGGGTTGCAGAGTCGGACATGACTGAGCGACTGAACTGAACTGAATTGAGTACAGCCAAGAATGGAGAAGACAGGGAAAAACATGTATAGCTCTTACCACAAGCTGTGATTCCTTCTGTCCAAGATGCCTTCCAGTGAAGAGTGGACCTTAGAACCTGAAAGAAGGTTCAGCTCCAAGAACCAGAGGGACCTCAGGTTGTCTTGGGATGGTTTCTATTCATTGTGATCTCATAGAGATGGACACCAGATGATGTGGACACTCGTGCTAGGCTGGGATGGTCAGGGACAGCGCTGAGGCTCTCCACCAAAGCTGACCTCTGGACAAAAAGGGGTGGAGCCCAGGAAATGGGAATTGTTGTTGCGGGGCCTTTAAAGGGGCAGCCGCTGGGCAGAGAATCTCTTGCACTGAACAAGGAAGACAGTGTCTTGGTCTGGGTCAGAGAGTCTAAGTGTTCACACTGCATGAGTCCCTGTCAAGGAGATGTTGCCCAAGGCTGCCAGACTTGAAGACTCCAGCCAGTCTGCAGCTTGCTGCCAAAGGCATGAAACAGTGGAGTCTGACTTGGCTGCCTGGGAACAGCATTCATGAGCATTCTTTCCAGATTTCTTGGAGAAAATTAACACGTAGCTACCTGGTCTGAATACCAGTCTGAGTTTGGTGAATCTGGAAGAACTTGCAGGATTAGATGGAGGCTGAAGGAACTCCACCAAGGTGACTGACCTTGGGAGACTGCATCTCTCGGTTTCCATCTGTAACACACCTCTGGTGTCGGCACTTTCCTCTACTTCCCTCCATCTCTGCAGTCATTCCTCCCACCTCCCTCGACAAGTGCAGGCTGCTGCTGCGGAGCCGTGATGTTGTTTAGTTGCTAAGCAGTGTCCAACTCTTTGTGACACCATGGACTGCAGCACATCAGGGTCTTTGGTCCATGGGATTTCCCAGGCAAAAATACTGGAATGGGTTGCCATTTCCTTCTCCAGGGGGATCTTTCCGACCCAAGGATTGAACTCATGTCTCCTGCATTGGCAGGTGGATTCTTTAGTGCTGACTCACCAGGGAAGCCCATAGACCCCTGTAAGGAGTGAAAGTTGCTCAGTCGTATCTGACTTTTTGTGACTCCATGGACTGTATTATCCAGGCCAGAATACTGGAGTGGGTAACCTTTCCCTTCTTCAGGGGATCTTCCCAACCCAGGGATCGAATCTAGGTCTCTTGCATTGCAGGTGGATTCTTTACCAGCTGAGCCACAATGAAAGCCCAAGAATACTGGAGTGGGTAGCCTATCCCATCTCCAGCAGATCTTCCTGACCCAGGAATCAAACTGGGATCTCCTGCATGCAGACAGATTCTTTATCAACTAAGCTATAAGGGAAGCCCTGATAGACCTTGTAGACCAGCCCAGACCCCTGTAGACCTCTGTAAAGAGATCACTCAGATGGGGGTTGAGTAGAACAGAGCTGGAACCCCCACTGGAGATACAGCTGGGTGGGGGGCACATGAAGCTGACTGANGATTCTTCAGAGCTCAGCTTTCTTTATAGTCCAACTCTCACATCTATACATGACCACTGGAAAAACGATAACCTTGACTAGATGGACCTAGTCAGCAAAGTAATGTCTCTGCTTTTTAATATGCTGTCTTAGTTTGTCATAGCTTTTCTTCCAAGGAGCTTAAATATGTATTACTATTATTACTAATAGTAATATTACTATTCAAAAACATAAAAATAAAATTGTATAAGAGAAAGTGTTCCACTGAATATCCTATTACACATGTCAAATAAAAATCTGATGGGTACTGCCTGGTTTCCTTCTCAACGTAAACCCAAGACACTTAGATTTAGATCAGATTGGTTTAATTCCCCATCACAAAATTGGTGGGGCATCCAGTACTGCTTTAAGATTTCTGAAAATTCCGTGAGGTAGTAAATGTGAATGTGTTATGTCAACTCTACAACCAAGTTTCTGCTTACTATTAATTAGGTTAGTTAATAGGTTATCTCATCCTCCTGTGTGGGATCCCTGATCCCCTGGCACTGACCCACCTGTAGAACTCAGCTCCTTTTCCTGATTTCCACCCAAAGTCTCACTAAGGACTTAGGGCATTTAGGTAATATGAATGGAGAGTGTGTTAGTTTCCTACTGATGCAATAAACAAATTGCCACACTTTCAATCACACGAATTTATTATTTTACAGTTCTGAAAGTCAGAAGTCCGCCTTGAGCCTCACTGGGCCAAGGTCAAAGTGTTGGCTGAGCTGTGTTCCTTCTGGAAGCTCGAGGGGGAATCCATTTGTCTGCTTTTTCTAGATTTTAGAGGTTGCCTATGTTCCTTGACTGTGACCTTTTCTCCATCTTCAAAGCCAACAGTGTGGCATTTTCACATCTTTCTTTCTGACCCTCCTGTTCCCTTTCCCAGTCCCACTTCACTTATAAAGATCATTGTGATTTCAAGGGGCCTCCCTGGATGATTCAGAGAAATCTCAATATTCTTAGTTTAATCACATCTACAAAGTTCCTTTTGCCATGGAAGATAACTTACCAACTGACTCTGGCATTAATATGCAGGCATTTTTGGTGGCCATTATTCTCCCTATAATAAGAGAATATTATATTTTAGATATGCAAATAATTAAAAGCAGTTACTTATCTCTGTTCTTCAATGTTCTCTTCCCTTCCCAATCCTCTCAAATCCCCTAAATTCCTGAAATGCAGAACCATTTAGCTGTCTTTTTCTTTCCTTCTGTTTTTCCCCACTAATCTATGACCTAGGGGTTTCCCTCATAGCTCAGTCAGTAAAGAATCTGCCTGCAATGCAGGAGAACCTAGTTTGATTCCTGGGTCAGGAAGATCCTCTGGAGAAGGAAATGGCAACCCATTCCAGTATTCTGACCTGGAGAATCCCATGGTCAGAGGAGCCTGGCGGGCTACAGTCCATGGGGTCACAAGAGTTGGACATGATTTAGCAACTAAACCACTACCACGAATCTATGACCTAAGTATCAACCTTAATCCAAATAATTTACCAAAATAATTTTTATTTATTTTAAAAAATTTTATTTATTTAATTTAATTTTTTGTATCCAATTTTATTTATTTATTTATTTTACTTTACAATACTGTATTGGTTTTGCCATACATTGACATGAATCCACCACAGGTGCACATGAGTTCCCAACCCTGANTCCCCAGTGGCCCAGGGTTCAAGACTGTGTTTTGTCAATGCAGGGAGCACAGGTTAAATCCCTGATCAGGGAACTAGGGTCCCATTTGCCATGCAGTGAGGCCAAAATATTAAAAATAAATAAATAAATGAAAAAACCCTGGGCTTACCAGGTGGCTCAATGGTAAATAATCTGCCTGCCAATGCAGGAGATACAGGTTCAACCCCTACATCATGAATATTCCCTAGAGAAGGAAATGACGACTCCCTCCAGTATGCTTGCCTGGAAAATCCCATGGACTGAGGAGACTGGCGGGCTGCAGTCCAATGGGCCACAAAGAGTCAGACACGACTTAGTGATTAAACAACAGCATACAGAATAGAGTCTCTAAAATGACTGATCCAGTATTAATTAAAACAAAACAAAACCTTGCTGGAGAGACTTCATGCTCCTAACCCTTGTCCTGCTTCATTCAGCAGAATCACAGCCGGCAGTGAGAGATGTGAAACTGATAGCAATAGAAACAGTTCTCCTTGGAATGAAAGATTATGAGGCTAAATATCCTAATTTCATTCTTCCTTCCACGTCACAGGTTAATAAGAAACACCTGCTTGTGTTAAAACAAGGACCACTGCTACATTCAGAATCTGCCCAGAATTACACTGTTTGAAGCACTCTGCCAAGTACAGGGTGGAACAAATGTTTTCTAAATTCCTCATATTCAGTATGGAAAGCAAATTTCCCTATCGCTGATAGAAAATTTAGCTTAAAGAATGCTTCCAGAAATCTCAGAGAATTTAAAATGTTATTTCAGTTCAGTTCAGTCACTCAGTTGTGTCTGACTCTTTGCGACCCCATGAATCGAAGCACCCCAGGCCTCCCTGTCCATCACCATCTCCCAGAATTCACTCAGATTCATGGCCATCGAGTCAGTAATGCCATCCAGCCATCTCATCCTCAGTCGTCCCCTTCTCCTCCTGGCCTCAATCCCTCCCAGCATCAGAGTCTTTTCCAATAAGTCAACTCTTCACATGAGGTGGCCAGAGTACTGGAGTTTCAGCTTTAGCATCATTCCTTCCAAAGAAATCCCAGGGCTGATCTCCTTCAGAATGGACTGGTTGAATCTCCTTGCAATCCAAGGGACTCTCAAGAGTCTTCTCCAACACCACAGTTCAAAAGCATCAATTCTTCGGCACTCAGCCTTCTTCAGAGTCCAACTCTCTCATCCATACATGACCACAGGAAAAACCATAGCCTTGACTAGACGGACCTTAGCTGGCAAAGTAATGTCTCTGCTTTTGAATATGCTGTCTAGGTTGGTCATAACTTTTCTTCCAAGGAGTAAGCGTCTTTTAATTTTATGGCTGCAGTTACCATCTGCAGTGATTTTGAAGCCCCCTCAAAATAAAGTCTGACACTATTTCCACTGTTTCTCCATCTATTTCCCATGAAGTGATGGGACCAGGTGCCATGATCTTCATTTTCTGAATGTTGAGCTTTAAGCCAACTTTTTCACTCTCCTCTTTCACTTTCATCAAGAGGCTTTTTAGTTCCTCTTCACTTTCTGCCATAAGGGTGGTGTCATCTG
>SJYW01024781.1:320602-334890 GCA_006410735.1 Raphicerus campestris | reverse complement strand
ATTATTTGTGTTGCCTACTTGTGTTTTTTAATAACTGGATTTACCAGAGATTCATCTCTTTCTTCTTTTCCCAAAGAAACAACTCTTGGATTTGCTTATCTGTTCTGTCCAGTTCCGTTTTCTAACTAATTAGTTTCCACCTTCATCTTTATTATTTTGATCTTCTTGATGTGTTTGAAGTGGATTTTACTTAAATCTCTGTCATTAAATGTTAACCCGTTGTCATTATTCTTCATTTGGTAATAAAAGCATTATTAAATGGAAGCATCCCTTTTTTAAAACAAGTTCTATTTTATAAATAGCTTGCAATAGTAAGCTGATATTGGGGAGTGCAAAAGTCTTTTCTAGTTTCTGAATGGTGGATGTTAAAAATCAAGATGGAGTGTTGATGACAATTGCCAATATGATCTACATCTGGAATTGCAGAAATGCATAAATCATCCTCACCAGCCACTCTATGCTTCCCTTTAGAGGTTTGTTCAGAGCTATATATAAGAAACACTAGGGAATTCCCTGGTGGCCCAGTGGTTAGGACTCAAGGCTTCACTGCCCACCCCAGGTTCAATCCCTTGTGGGGGGGAATTAAGATCCTACAAGCCATGAGGTATGACACCCCAAAACTAATCCAATGAGAATCAAAGCACCACTTTATTAATAGCTGAGCCAGTTCATATAATGTTCAGAGAAAAGCTCTGGAGAAGCTAGAATGGTGTCAAACCTGACACAAATTCAGTTCCAGATCTTGGGATCAAGCATTCAGGTCTCCTGTGGCATGAGCTGGCTGGGCTTTGAGAGGTGCCCTGACTATTGTCACCTAGACATCAGAAGTCCCTAGGCATACAGAACTGGAAGAGGATGGGGAAGTGGGCAGAGATGCTGTAAAGCCACTTGGCTTGGGGGAAAGTGTAAGGCAGGAAGCGAGTGGGCAGAGAGCTTGCAGCACGGGGAGAAGCAGCTAAAAGTTCCTGTCCTATATAGAGTACAGAGCTCGTCTTTGTGTCATCGTTTTGCTTTTCATGGCTACTTGTGATTAGAGGGTATAGTCCCAAAAAATGCTGGTTTCAGAAATTAATGAGATTTCCTTACAGGGCTCTTTCTCTGTGCAACTGTTTCTTTGACATTTAAAAGAAATGCTTTTATATGTCACTAATATGCCTACTAATTCAAACTTACTATATGTATTAGTCAACATTTAATAACTTTATTTATTGTTCATTTGGTGATAGAACAATAGGAAGTCACAAACATATTGCTACAATGGTGTATTTAGAAAATTACATGACAAGCTTTAATATTTCTTCATTCATCTTTTAACCTCTTATTCATATAAAATGATTCTTTGCCTTGTTGAAGACTTAAGCCCTTTTCAAACTTAATTCCACTTTTCTGCTATGAGTATTGCCAGGACATTTTTTTGAATTGAAGTAAAATTGACTTGAGATATTAGTTTTAGGTGTACAACATCATGCTTCAGTGTTTTTATCCATTACAAAATTTTATACATTTTATACATTACATTTTATACATCATTTTATACATTACAAAATGATCATCACAATAAGTCGAGTTACCATCTGTCACCATACAAAGACATGACAATATGATTGACTGTTTTCTCCATGGTATTTGTTACTTGCCAGACCTTTTTGTGTTTGTTTGATGTATCTTTGCCTACATTTTACACCTTTCTAAGTATTTTGTATTCAGTTCAGTTCAGTTCAGTTGCTCAGCCGTGTCCAACTATTTGCGACCCCATGAATCACAGCACGCCAGGCCTCCCTGTCCATCACTAACTCCCAGAGTTCACTCAGACTCACGTCCATCAAGTCCGTGATGTCATCCAGCCATCTCATCCTCGGTCGTCCCCTTCTCCTCCTGCCCCCAATCCCTCCCAGCATCAGAGTCTTTTCGAATGAGTCAACTCTTTGCACCAGGTGGCCAAAGTACTGGACTTTCAGCTTTAGCATCATTCCTTCCAAAGAAATCCCAGGGCTGATCTCCTTTAGAATGGATTGATTGGATCTCCTTGCAGTCTGAGGGACTCTCAAGAGTCTTCTCCAACACCACACTTCAAAAGCATCAATTCTTTGGCACTCAGCTTTCTTCACAGTCCAACTCTCACATCCATACATGACAACTGGAAGAACCATAGCCTTGACTAGATGGATCTTTGTTGGCAAAGTAATGTCTCTGCTTTTGAATATGCTATCTAGGTTGGTCATAACTTTTCTTCCAAGGAGTAAGCGTCTTTTAATTTCATGGCTGCAGTCACCATCTGCAGTGATTTTGGAGCCCCCCAAATAAAGTCTGACACTGTTTCCACTGTTTCCCCATCTATTTCCCATGAAGTGATAGGACTAGATACCATGATCTTCATTTTCTGAATGTTGAGCTTTAAGCCAACTTTTTTACTCTCCTCTTTCATTTTCATCAAGAGGCTTTTTAGTTCCTTTTCACTTTTTTTTCATAAGGGTGGTGTCCTCTGCATATCTGAGGTCTTAATCTGAAACTTCTGTTCAATGTCTGTCACATTGTTTTATATTTTTTGGTTTAAAAAAAATCGTGTTCTCATTCTTTCCTGCCTCCTTCCCTCTCCTTTCCCTTCTTCCCGCTTCCTCTTCCATTCCTCCTGTTCTTCCTTCCTTTCTTCTTTTCTGCCTTCCTCTCTTCCTCCCTTCTTCCCTCTCCACTCACCTTTCACTAGTTATAAATGCACTCTTCAATAGTTTTTAGTAAATTTGTAGAGTTGTGCAGCCATGACTACAATCCAGTTTTAGAACTTTCTCATCAAGCAACCAACAGTGTTTTCTGTCGATAAATTTCGCTTTTCCATGAAATTTGCTCAAGTAAACTCATACCCTAGGCAGCAGTCTTTTGTGTCTGGCTCTTTTTCACTTCGCATAATGCTTCTGAAGTATTTTGTGTATCATCACTTCGTTCCTTTTGTCACTGACTAGTATTCCATGACATGGATATACCACATTTTGGCTTCCACTCACCAGCTGGTGGACAACTTTTTGGCTATTCTGATTAATGCTGCTATGAGTGTGATTTCTGTGTGGACATGTTCTCATTTTCCTTGGGTAGATTTTCAGGAGTGAAATTCATGATAAGATTTGTGATGAGTTTACAAGTAGAACAATAGATCGTTTTCTCCAGATATGATTGGCCTTTCTCTTTCCTTCCATGCTCCCTTTGTCCCCAAGTCAAGAAAAGTATCCTTTCTGTCACTGAATATATCCATACAGAGTTGTTGCTTTCATTTAGACTCTTTGGAATGTGTGACTCAGTGCTTTTAATTTTAATTTGTTTTGAGATAATTCCTATAACACAAAATTCACTACTTTAAAGTGTACAGTTCCATGGTTTTAAAATATTCACTATGTTCTGTGACCATCACATTGTCTAATTCCAGAATATTTCCATCATTGCCCCCCATAGAGACCCCCTACCTATTAGCCATCAGTCCCAATTCCTCTCTCACTCCATGCCCTGAGAACTGCTAATCTAGTTTCTGTATATATGGATTTATTGATTTCAGAAATTTAAAAAAAATATTTATTTTATAATGGAAGGATAATTGCTTTACAGAATTTTGTGGTTTTCTGTCCAACCTCAACTTGAATCAGCCATAGGCATCAGACATTTCATAAATACGTGTCTGTCTTCTTTCACTTAGGCTAATAGGTTTGGATTTTTAAGAAACATCCTATACCACTTCACATCCCCATCAGTGGACTATGAGGGTCCCAGTTCTTTTGGATAGTGTTTTAATGATTACCATCTGGTCCATGGGGTGGCAAGAGCCCAACACGACCTAATGACTAAACAACAACAATTCCTGTTATTCTTATGAAATTGAAACAGAAGAGATGTGCCCGACTCCGCAGTAAACATGTGCCTCTGAATTGTGTCCACATGGCGGGGAGTGTGGACCATGAGCTGGGGGGAGGGGCTTATCCTCGGTCGATGGCAACCTTGTTCTGGGCTTTCTGGACAGTCGGGAGCACTGCAGTCTCATTTCTTCAGGAAAAGAGCTTCTCCAGTCCTTCCCACATTCTAGACCTAAGAGGGGAAACAAATGGGACCCTGGCTAATCTGGGACATTTAAAAACAGTGTGAAATAACATCAAACAGGGTCCAAAATGCCTCTTCTCTTTCTTCCTTCCTTGTTCCTTCCTCGCTCTCTCCCTCCCTCCTTCTCTCCCTTTCCTTCTTCCTTCCTTCCTTTCTTCTTCTTCTTTTTTTTTTTTAAAAACTCCTGAAAGGAATGAATTATGCTTTCCAACTAAGTCTGCATAAGTGAGTTTTATGATTGACTTGATTGTAGGAGCTAGTCGACAGAAAGGGTGCAGTTCTGAGAAGCACACAGCTCAGCCCTACACCACGGCTGCCAATGCAACCAGCCCTACCATGCGTATCTCAGGAAAACTGAGGCAGGCAGCACAGTGTTGCAGGAAAGAAGAAGTCTGAGTTAGCAGCGGATTCTGCCTGGGGGCTGGTTTCCTCAGGCACATTGGGAAATTCCTTCACTCACTGTCATTGCTGCTGAAGTAAGTTNTCAGGAAAACGGAGGCAGGCAGCACAGTGTTGCAGGAAAGAAGCAGTCTGAGTTAGCAGCGGATTCTGCCTGGGGGCTGGTTTCCTCAGGCACACTGGGAAATTCCTTCACTCACCGTCATTGCTGCTGAAGTAAGTTCTGATCAGAGCTGGAAAAACAAATACAGCACAGCAGAGGGAGGAAGATTGTTACAACTGTGGTTTTTTACAGAAAAGTAGAAAAATGGACAAACGAAAGTGTCAGGCCAAAATTTATTTCTTAAGTCTTCTGTTTGNTTAGGAAAACTGAGGCAGGCAGCACAGTGTTGCAGGAAAGAAGAAGTCTGAGTTAGCAGCGGATTCTGCCTGGGGGCTGGTTTCCTCAGGCACATTGGGAAATTCCTTCACTCACTGTCATTGCTGCTGAAGTAAGTTCTGATCAGAGCTGGCAAAACAAATACAGTACAGCAGAGGGAGGAAGATTGTTACAATTGTGGTTTTTTACAGGAAAGTAGAAAAATGGACAAACGAAAGTGTCAGGCCAAAATTTATTTCTTAAGTCTTCTGTTTGGAGCCCTACACAGACAAGTTGGATGGATTTCCTTCCAAGCTGAAAGAACAAATATCTCTGATGCAAAAGCACAATGTCAATGTCCCTTCTCCCAGGAACAAAACTCACATCCCCTTCTCAGTGCTTGGCTATTGCCTATAAGCTACTGAGGGTTTGTTTCTGGGGGATGGTCCAGGGCTGGCCCTCCTTCTATCACCTTTTTTATATATTCTGTAGGCTTGGACAGATAAAGAAGGACTTCCCTGGTGATCCAGTGGTAAGACTCCCAGTTCCCAGTGCAGGGGCCCTGGGTTCGATCCCTGGTCAGGGAAGTAGCTCCCATGTGCCACAGTCAGGAGTCCACATGCCACAATGAAAGAGCGAAGATCCTACTTGCTGCAACTGAGCCAAAAAAATAAGTAAATAAATCTGTACTAAAAGGAAAAAAAAAAACCTTTTGAGAATATGCTCAATAACTCAGTGTAACAATAGATGGATTAAACATCTGTTACACAACAGATAACAACAGATGGATTAAAACAATTATAATTATTCAGAAGGCTACTTTCTCTGGGAGAGGGGGCTTGCCCTTTTCAAATAATTATGTTTTATACATGCATTTTGAAAGTTTGTACCTCTCCAGGAATTTTATGGTCACTTACCCCGTAATGATAACACATAATGATTTGCAGAAACATTTCCATGTGTGTGAGGGAAAAAAAAAGTGAGTTTTAAGGTTCCAAATCTGAAAATTTTTAATTGTGTTCTGATGGTTTGCTGTCTTGAACATCAATATTTCAGCATCTCCCAAGTCATGTATTTCAGGGATTCACATCATGAAAGGTAGCTAATGGCATCTGGTTCAATTTCGATTTCTTTAATCAATATTCTTCCCCGTGGCTAATGGTATCTGGTTCGATTTCTATTTTTTTTAATCAGTATTCTTTCCTGTGATATGGAATATCTGAGAGCTTTTAGGAGCACATGGAGTGATCACGCACAATATTTAGTGGAAATCAGATGAATGCTCTGTTGAGTGAATTGTCTAGAGGGTTTATTCCTTGGTTAAACAGCTGTCTTTTTCTTATTTATCACCTGTATTTTTTCATTCATCCTCACAATTGATTGCTGATTAAAGGCCAAGCATAAGAAACCCTGACATTGAAACATATGCCACAAACTAATAAAGAATATAAAATAACAGTTCTGCAAATTTGCCTCAGACTGATCTGCATTCTACCCCGCTGCATTCACCCAATCCAAATTCTCATACAGCATAACAAAGAGTTCCTAGTACTTGAAAAATTAATGTGTGAAAAAAATAGTGACATTCCTATCTCATTTACCTTTTCTATTTATTGGGAAGAAAGAGTATCTACACTTAGATGGCTTTATATTCAGAGAAAGTCTTCAGTTAGCTGCTTGGAACTTTCTAATTTTGTTATCCTGATATAAAACACAAAATTAAAACAGTAAACCAATAGATTAAAAAATTTTGGGGATCGCCCTGGGTCTTTATCATGGCACTCTGCCTTTCACTAGTTGCCCCACTGGCATGTAGAATCTTAGTTGCCTAACCAGGGATAGAACCTGGGTTCCTTATATTGGGAGGCAGATTCCCAACCACTGGACTGCCAAGGGAGCTCTCCTGTCCCTGCTGATAGATGTTTAATGTTCAAAAATTTTGAAACTTCTAACAATTTTGAAAATGATTTTGTCTGTTTTTGATGGCATACACACTCTTGCTTTAGTACTTCATTGTAGAACATGCTTGATTCCCAAACCAAACTCAACATAACATGTCATTTAATTTATTTGTTTAAAATTAGGATTTTTTTCCACACAGTTAAGAAAATTAGATTCTGCCATTTGTTAGATTTTTAAAAGTAGAGTTTTGTCTTTATATAATATGGAAATTATCTCAGTACCTTAAAGTGAACTGACAGTATATCAATGAGGTGTTGATCTAAAATAAAGTATCTTAAAATTAAAATTACTTATTTATTATATATGATGCAAAAGTGATGACTTCTTTAATTACTAAGAAATGGGACAAATATATGAATAATTAATAGGATGCATTAAATGAAAATTTTAACTTTATAATCTATAATTATATTTTTAACAAGCTATAAATATATTGTTGTTGTTTGTTGTTCAGTCACTAAATTGTGTCCAGCTCATTGCAATCCCATGAACTGCAGCACGCCAGTCTTCCCTGTCCTTCACTATCTCCCAGAGTTTGCTCAAAGTCACTTCCATTGAGTTGGTGATGTCATCCAATCATCTCATCTTCTGCCACCTTCTTCTCTCTTGACCTCAATCTTTCCCAGAATCAGGGTCTTTTCCAATGAGTCAGCTCTTTGCATCAGGTGGCCAAAGTATTGGAGTTTTAGCTTCAACATCAGTTCTTCCAAAGAATATTCAGGGTTGATTTCCTTTAGGATTGGCTGGTTTGATCTGCTCTCAGTCCAAGGGACTCTCAGGAGTCTTTTCAAGCATCACAATGCAAAAGCATCAATTCTTCAGTGTTCCACCTTCTTAATGGTCCAACTCTCACATCATATAAATATATATGAGACCACATATAGATGTAGATGGAAAAGTACAGATTCAAAGGAAGTACTTTTGAATGAAAATCCCTTGTGAATACACAGTTTATCTTTCATGGGGAAAAATGAAAGAGAAGGAGAGAGGTGTGAAATACTGGCAGGAAACATCCTTTGTTATATCATAAAATCATTAGTTCACACATCTCCTTTCAGAAAATTTACTTCTTTTCTGGGTGGTTCCACCCACTTCCCCAAGAGTATGGGGTATAAACATCTGTTCCAAATACCTCGCTCTTTTTTTCCAGGACAAATTACTATTTGAGAACTTGAGAGTTTGGTGGTAAGTGATAACTTCTCCAGACCTTTCAAGAGTCAAGAGAGGAGACCTGAATATTGGTTGATTTTCCCTGTCTCACACTAGCTTTTCCTTCCTTCCATCACTTCCCAGAGTCTGAGTCACGTGGGCAAGCAAGCCAAATATTTCTGGAGTCAGACAAGCCACCAGTGTGCATACATCCCCAGAAAGCTGACAGCTGCCTTTGACATCCAGGCAAGGGTGTCCAGCGCTGGCATAGAACGTGGGCTGGCTTCCGGACATGAGCCTCTTGGCACACTTCTTAACTCTCAGATTGATTTTTCCTTTCCCCAGTCTCTGGGTTTCACAGTTTGGGAGTTAGCTTCCTGCTTACATTTGNTGGGCTGGCTTCCGGACATGAGCCTCTTGGCACACTTCTTAACTCTCAGATTGATTTTTCCTTTCCCCAGTCTCTGGGTTTCACAGTTTGGGAGTTAGCTTCCTGCTTACATTTGCCCAGAATGAATAGCTGTTCGCAAGGCAGTCATTATGCAAGTATCAAGTTCATTCCCTAATCCACAGTCCTGCGTCAGTCCCCAGACGTCTGGTCCACAAGAGGAAACAGATGCTATCTCCATCTAGTCTCTGTGAGATCAGAAGCGATCATTTCAGTTCCTCTCTGGTTTCCTGAGCCAACCTTCTCCATGCTTCTACTACAAAGCCTGCCTCAACTTTTGCATGGCTAGCTCTAAGATCTCCTTATGGGTGCAGTGAACCCTGAATTGTTGTTCTTATAAGCAATGGAAAAAGAAGAATTGCTCCTAAAAGCAATTCAAGCTCCTAAGGTTTTAGAAACATGCCTCTTTGAAAACTGAGCAGTGCTTTCTAGAACTCTGCAAGGAAGTTTCATCTTTTTAAATCCACAGGCTTGCTGCATGTATCATGGTGCCCTGCTGCTGAAAAATCATGACTGAATCAATTTTATGAGGTTCTGAGGTCCCTTTGCCTTGCTAGCTGGCTCTTGGAGACTTTACCTAGCTCTTGAAAAATCTGTTATAGCCAAGGAGAGAAATAAAGAAGGACTCAATAGTGGGAACATCATAGGAGCACTGAAAATCACTTATATATACAAAAAGCATACATGTGGTTCCAAAGTGACTGCATAAGCCAGATATTACTCTTGAAATTGATTATATGGCTAAACATGTATGACAATAACCTGAGTGTAGAACATGTACATGCTTATTTTATTTTTTTAATTATAATCTTCTTTGCAAAACTATAGGGTCTGTAGAGAAGAAAGTTTTATTTCTTTACTACTGTATCATTGTGTCCTGTATGTGATAGGTTCTCAGTAAGCAAAACTGGACAGTGAGGCAAAAAAATGTGGCCTAGTCANAGGATAAAAGAATTGAGCTGAGAGGGGAATTCTAAGAGGAAAGAAGATGAGCTTCCTGGTGGTGTGGAGGCTAAGACTCCACCCTCCCAATGCAGGGTGCCTGGGTTTGATCCCTGGTCAGGAAACTAGATCCCACATGCTGCAAGTAAGACCCAGTGCAGCCAAACAAATAAATGAATATTTGAGAATAGTAATAAGAGGAAAGGACCCAGAACCTTCAGAAGTAGGGAGAGGACTGGGCCTGGGATGTTGACGACATAACTCTCACCCTTGATCACCCCAGGTCCTCAGATAAGTCAACCATATATCTTTTAAAATCCTGTTGGAAGTCTTTTGTGGGCAGTTTCAGGGCAAAGAATCATAAAACAGGAGCTGAGTTATGAAATACATAAGAGAGAATGGCTTCAGGAGGAAAGAGGCACATGAGAGCAAGCGGGAACTTGAACTCAGAGCTAGAAAGAACCAGGAGTCAATAAAGTTCCCAGGAATCTGTGGGAAAGGACATCAGACCGACCACTGAATACGGGATTAAAGAAATCATACCAGTTGGAAAAATACCACCACCACTTAGTAATGACCTCAGCTGACCTAAGATCACATTAAAAATAGAATGTACAATAAGGTTGATAAGTTAAAAATATACCAGATGAACACTTCTGGGAAAGGGAGTAGCTTAAATGCACATTTACAAGATCCCTTCCAGCCTATACCCATTAAAATAAACAAAAAATCCAAATATAGAGACGGTCCCAATCTCATACATATTAAGAAAATTGACCAGATGTGGTCATTAATTTCCTAGTCACAGATGTCCTGGCTCTCCCCCATCTGTTTACCAGGAAATTACAACCTAGGACACCAGCTCTGCAAAAGATCCATGCCTGGATAAAGTGGCTCACAGATGGTTTAAGAAGTGGGGTTTCTTAGGATACTGGGGCGCAAGCTGACATGGAGGTACTGAGTGCCCATTCCACCCATCTGGAGAAGATGGTGATCAGGATTTAGCCCTTTCCTGCAGACACGTGATCAACCAAGGTAACCAACAGACACGAGAATATGAGCTCACAAATTCAAAAGAAGAGAGAGAAACATCTGAGGAGTGAAAACACTATAAAACAAAAATAATGAGCTGAAGAGCCAATATTAGAGCAGAATTAAATGACTAGCAAGATAAATATACAAATTAAGTGTTACAGATGTTCTCAGAAATAGAGACCAGAGGTGGAATTAGAAATATGATGGCATTAAAAGATGAATTAGGAAGAAGCAATGCCATCTGAGGAATAAGGTAAGTAAGTAAATTTATTGCTGCCTAAATAAATAGTGACAAATCATTAAAAAAACTCATGGGTGTCCATGACAACACGTAACTAAAACAAGAGAATGCCAGCATGCTGAGAAAGAAGGCTGGACCACAGGGATGTGGAATATGTCGACATGTGATTTATTTGTAGAGAAGACATGGTTAATTGTAAAAGATATAAAGAGAACGAAAATAAGATGACAAGGAGAGACACATCAGATAATCAGAGCCAAAAGAAAGCTGAACTGGCAGTTTAATTTCAGGTAGAATAGATTTTAAATTCTTCACACCCCACTCCCCAAAAATATAGTCTAAGGGGAAAAATAATGATGCCATATAGTTGACGTAACAATCGTGAAGATGTACACAACTGTTTAGCCATAAAATATATAAAGCCACAACTGATGGATCTAGGGGAGAAACGGATAGAACCATTTTTGAAAGAAGTTTTAGCACTTCCTTCTCAGAAACAGATCTACACAGATTTTTTAAATTAAGTACCCGTATAAGAAGACACAGGGCTTCCCAGGTGGCTCAGTGGGTGAAGAATCTGCCTACAATGCTGGACACGCAGGAGATGTGGCTTCGATCCCTGGGAGAGGAAGATCCCCTGGAGGAGGGCACGGCAGCCCACGCCAGTATTCTTGACTGGAGAATTGCATGAACAGAGGAGCTTGGTGGGCTACAGTCCACAGGGTCCCAAAGAGTCAGACACGACTGAAGCGACGGAGCATGAACAAATGTACAGAGGATTTCATAAGTACTGGATTGGACGTTTCAAAACTAGGACTTAGCAACATATTTTTTTCTCAACACATGTAAAGAAAGAGGCTCATTACAAGAATGAGTCCTCAAAAGTAAGAAGTGTTGTGAAAGAGACAGAATGCAAACTCTCAAAAAATAGTCACGATAAAGGGAAATGAACTATAGAATCAGAAAATGAAAACTAGGATAAACAGTTGTAAGAGTGCATTAAATGGGTGAAATTCTAGGACAGATGACAACAGTCAGTCTCTAATATAAAAATGGGACGTGTATCTTTTTTTTTTTGTCAAGTACTAGACCCTGATTAACTCAGGATTCATCTCCTTTAATATTTAAAACCAGTATTTAGTAAGTATTGATACCTACCTTCTGCCAAGCACTCATCCATGTAAAAACCCATTTCATCTTCCCTATGAGCCAGGTATCATTATTATCCACTTTGTATAGAAGAGGAAAGTGGCCTGGAGAGATTAAGAACATTACTCGAGGTCTCCCAACTTAGAAATATTCCATAAAAAACACTTATACTACACTATTAGAATATGAGAGTTTATATTATCACCATTATTTCCAAAAGTAATACAAAAAACATTTCCTTAAAAAATATAACATACCTCTATATATACAATGACATACTACTCAGCCATTAAAAAAAAGAACAAAATAACGCCATTTGCAGCAATTTGGATGCTAAGTGAAATGTCAGAAAGACAAATACAGATGATATTATTTATATGTGGAATATAAACTATGACATAAATAAACTTATCTACCAAACAGAAACATAAAGAACAGACTTGTTGCCAAGGGGCAGAGTGGGGGGAGGCGGGGATGGACCGCAGGCTTCAGATTAGCAGATGCAAACTGCTACACACGGAATGGATAAGCATCAGGGCCCCACTGTACAGCACGGGGAGCTATAGGCACTATCCTGCGATAAACTATGATGAAAAAGAATATAAAAATGAATGTGTATATATGTATGACTAAACCACTTTGCCATAGAGCAGAAATTAACATAACATTGTAAATCAACTATGCTTCAATAAAATAAACTTTATACATATACACAGGTTATATTATATATAAGGTATATCATAAGATATATTTATACACATTTATATTTGTTTGCATATATATATCTGTATAATAATATTTATAACTGTATTATAAAATTATGTAACATATTATATCGTATACATTATACAGAAAGAGACAGAGAGAGAGACTGAATAATTTGTGAGGCATATGCAACTTGATAAGAGCTTTGGAATCACATCGCATGAGCTGGATCCCATCTCTGCCGGTTATAAACTGGGTGACCTCAGGTGAGCTGCTTAATGCATCTGTGCCTCTCCATCCTCTTCTGTAAAATGGGCTAACAATGGCATCTAATTCATAGGGCTGTGGAGATGAAACAAGTTGCTGTGTGGAAGCATGGCTAACAAAGCGCAGCTGCTTACCAAACCTGAGTTACTTTGTTAACAGTGGTTATTTCTGGAAAATATTTGACTGTTACTATTCTTGTAATAAAGGTAAATTCTTTAATATTAAAAATACTAATCGTAATGTAATTATAACCATGTGAGACTGATGCAAAAATAAGAAATGAACCAGAAAGAGGCTTCAAAAAGCCTCTATCAGTACTGGAATATTAATAGATAATAAAAATGTAGAATCAGTGGAGAAAGTATAGGCTATTTCATCTAGCCATTTGGGGAAAATGCCTGGCTACTTTGGGAGGAAAAGTAAAGCTGAAGTCAACAGAGTATCTCCATTCCTTCTGCAGATGTGCAGGGGTAGGGCTGGAACCTCTTCTACAGAACTATTCTACTTTCTGCAGTGGGCTAGTGAGCTGGTTTAATTTAGTGCCACTTAATGGTGCTTTTTCTTTTCTTTTTCCTGGGTTAGGTTATTCACCTGGAGTGGGAATCAGGTGACTATTCCTTTGGACAATGTTCTCAGCCCTGGCCTGGTTGCACCTTAGACTCACCTGGGGAGTTATTAAAACTCCATATCTGGGCTTCCCTGGGGGCCCAGTGGTTAAGACTCTGAGCTTCCAATGCAGGAGGTGCAGGTTTGATTGCTGGCCCGGGAACTAAGATCCCGTAAGCTATGTGGTGTGGCCAGGAAATGAAAATAAAGTTGGGTCTTTAAATAAAAATAAGACAACAACAAAAAAAGCAAACAAAAGCTCTGTATCCAAGGGTTCTAAATCCCCAGATTCAACAAACCGTGAATCAAAACTATGTGGAGGGATTTCCCTGGTGGCCGAGTGGATGAGCCTCTGCCTTGCAATGCAGGGGACAGAGGTTCAATCCCTGGGGGAGGACTAAGATCCCACATGCTGTGAGGTGGCTAAGCCTACACCCCACAGCTTGAAAGCCTGCATGCCTCAGCTAAGACCCCATGCAGCCAAATAAATAGATGAGTAAATAATAAAAATAAAAAGCTTTTTTTAAAAAGTAGAAAAAAAATCCAGCAGATTCCAAAAAGCAAAAGTTGAATTTGCTGGCAACTGTTTCCATAGATTTTACATTGTATTTACAAATCTTTACATAGCCTTTATCTCGTGTTAAGTATTGTAAGTTATCTAGAGATGATTTAAAGTATCTGGAGGGGTGTGAACAAGTTATCTGCAAACATTATACCGTTTTACAGGCTTCCCTGATGGCTCAGCAAGTAAAGAATCTGCCTGCCGATGCAAGAGACAAGAGATATGGATTTGATTCCTGGGTTGGGAAGACCGTTAGAGGAGGAAACAGCAACCCATTCATTCCAGTATCTTGTCTGGAAAATTCCATGGATAGAGGAGCCTGGCAGGCTACAATCCAAGGGGCGGCAGAGAGTCAGACACGACTGAACACACACACACACACACACAC
>SJYW01024781.1:301653-320340 GCA_006410735.1 Raphicerus campestris | reverse complement strand
GTAGAAGAGGTTCCAGCCCTACCCCTGCACATCTGCAGAAGGAATGGAGATACTCTGTTGACTTCAGCTTTACTTTTCCTCCCAAAGTAGCCAGGCATTTTCCCCAAATGGCTAGATGAAATAGCCTATACTTTCTCCACTGATTCTACATTTTTATTATCTATTAATATTCCAGTACTGATAGAGGCTTTTTGAAGCCTCTTTCTGGTTCATTTCTTATTTTTGCATCAGTCTCACATGGTTATAATTACATTACGATTAGTATTTTTAATATTAAAGAATTTACCTTTATTACAAGAATAGTAACAGTCAAATATTTTCCAGAAATAACCACTGTTAACAAAGTAACTCAGGTTTGGTAAGCAGCTGCGCTTTGTTAGCCATGCTTCCACACAGCAACTTGTTTCATCTCCACAGCCCTATGAATTAGATGCCATTGTTAGCCCATTTTACAGAAAAGGATGGAGAGGCACAGATGCATTAAGCAGTTCACCTGAGGTCACCCAGTTTATAACCGGCAGAGATGGGATCCAGCTCATGCGATGTGATTCCAAAGCTCTTATCAAGTTGCATATGCCTCACAAATTATTCAGTCTCTCTCTCTGTCTCTTTCTGTATAATGTATACGATATAATATGTTACATAATTTTATAATACAGTTATAAATATTATTATATAGATACATATATGCAAACAAATATAAATGTGTATAAATATATCTTATGATATACCTTATATATAATATAACCTGTGTATATGTATAAAGTTTATTTTATTGAAGCATAGTTGATTTACAATGTTATGTTAATTTCTGCTCTATGGCAAAGTGGTTTAGTCATACATATATACACATTCATTTTTATATTCTTTTTCATCATAGTTTATCGCAGGATAGTGCCTATAGCTCCCCGTGCTGTACAGTGGGGCCCTGATGCTTATCCATTCCGTGTGTAGCAGTTTGCATCTGCTAATCTGAAGCCTGCGGTCCATCCCTGCCTCCCCCCACTCTGCCCCTTGGCAACAAGTCTGTTCTTTATGTTTTTGTTTGGTAGATAAGTTTATTTATGTCATAGTTTATATTCCACATATAAATAATATCATCTGTATTTGTCTTTCTGACATTTCACTTAGCATCCAAATTGCTGCAAATGGCGTTATTTTGTTCTTTTTTTTAATGGCTGAGTAGTATGTCATTGTATATATAGAGGTATGTTATATTTTTTAAGGAAATGTTTTTTGTATTACTTTTTGAAATAATGGTGATAATATAAACTCTCATATTCTAATAGTGTAGTATAAGTGTTTTTTATGGAATATTTCTAAGTTGGGAGACCTCGAGTAATGTTCTTAATCTCTCCAGGCCACTTTCCTCTTCTATACAAAGTGGATAATAATGATACCTGGCTCATAGGGAAGATGAAATGGGTTTTTACATGGATGAGTGCTTGGCAGAAGGTAGGTATCAATACTTACTAAATACTGGTTTTAAATATTAAAGGATCAGGGTCTAGTACTTGACAAAAAAAAAAAGATACACGTCCCATTTTTATATTAGAGACTGACTGTTGTCATCTGTCCTAGAATTTCACCCATTTAATGCACTCTTACAACTGTTTATCCTAGTTTTCATTTTCTGATTCTATAGTTCATTTCCCTTTATCGTGACTATTTTTTGAGAGTTTGCATTCTGTCTCTTTCACAACACTTCTTACTTTTGAGGACTCATTCTTGTAATGAGCCTCTTTCTTTACATGTGTTGAGAAAAAAATATGTTGCTAAGTCCTAGTTTTGAAACGTCCAATCCAGTACTTATGAAATCCTCTGTACATTTGTTCATGCTCCGTCGCTTCAGTCGTGTCTGACTCTTTGGGACCCTGTGGACTGTAGCCCACCAAGCTCCTCTGTTCATGCAATTCTCCAGTCAAGAATACTGGCGTGGGCTGCCGTGCCCTCCTCCAGGGGATCTTCCTCTCCCAGGGATCGAAGCCACATCTCCTGCGTGTCCAGCATTGTAGGCAGATTCTTCACCCACTGAGCCACCTGGGAAGCCCTGTGTCTTCTTATACGGGTACTTAATTTAAAAAATCTGTGTAGATCTGTTTCTGAGAAGGAAGTGCTAAAACTTCTTTCAAAAATGGTTCTATCCGTTTCTCCCCTAGATCCATCAGTTGTGGCTTTATATATTTTATGGCTAAACAGTTGTGTACATCTTCACGATTGTTACGTCAACTATATGGCATCATTATTTTTCCCCTTAGACTATATTTTTGGGGAGTGGGGTGTGAAGAATTTAAAATCTATTCTACCTGAAATTAAACTGCCAGTTCAGCTTTCTTTTGGCTCTGATTATCTGATGTGTCTCTCCTTGTCATCTTATTTTCGTTCTCTTTATATCTTTTACAATTAACCATGTCTTCTCTACAAATAAATCACATGTCGACATATTCCACATCCCTGTGGTCCAGCCTTCTTTCTCAGCATGCTGGCATTCTCTTGTTTTAGTTACGTGTTGTCATGGACACCCATGAGTTTTTTTAATGATTTGTCACTATTTATTTAGGCAGCAATAAATTTACTTACTTACCTTATTCCTCAGATGGCATTGCTTCTTCCTAATTCATCTTTTAATGCCATCATATTTCTAATTCCACCTCTGGTCTCTATTTCTGAGAACATCTGTAACACTTAATTTGTATATTTATCTTGCTAGTCATTTAATTCTGCTCTAATATTGGCTCTTCAGCTCATTATTTTTGTTTTATAGTGTTTTCACTCCTCAGATGTTTCTCTCTCTTCTTTTGAATTTGTGAACTCATATTCTCGTGTCTGTTGGTTACCTTGGTTGATCACGTGTCTGCAGGAAAGGGCTAAATCCTGATCACCATCTTCTCCAGATGGGTGGAATGGGCACTCAGTACCTCCATGTCAGCTTGCGCCCCAGTATCCTAAGAAACCCCACTTCTTAAACCATCTGTGAGCCACTTTATCCAGGCACGGATCTTTTGCAGAGCTGGTGTCCTAGGTTGTAATTTCCTGGTAAACAGATGGGGGAGAGCCAGGACATCTGTGACTAGGAAATTAATGACCACAGCTGGTCAATTTTCTTAATATGTATGAGATTGGGACGGTCTCTATATTTGGATTTTTTGTTTATTTTAATGAGTATAGGCTGGAAGGGATCTTGTAAATGTGCATTTAAGCTATTCCCTTTCCCAGAAGTGTTCATCTGGTATATTTTTAACTTATCAACCTTATTGTACATTCTATTTTTAACATGATCTTAGGTCAGCTGGGGTCATTACTAAGTGGTGGTGGTATTTTTCCAACTGGTATGATTTCTTTAATCCCGTATTCAGTGGTTGGTCTGATGTCCTTTCCCACAGATTCCTGGGAACTTTATTGACTCCTGGTTCTTTCTGGCTCTGAGTTCAAGTTCCCGCTCCCTAAGCCCGCTTGCTCTCATGTGCCTCTTTCCTCCTAAAGCCATTCTCTCTTATCTATTTCATAACTCAGCTCCTGTTCTATGATTCTTTGCCCTGAAACTGCCCACAAAAGACTTCCAACAGGATTTTTAAAAATATATGGTTGACTTATCTGAGGACCTGAGGTGATCAAGGGTGAGAGTTATGTTGTCAACATCCCAGGCCCAGTCCTCTCCCTACTTCTGAAGTTCTGGGTCCTTTCCTCTTATTACTATTCTCAAATATTCATTTATTTATTTGGCTACACTGGGTCTTACTTGCAGCATGTGGGATCTAGTTTCCTGACCAGGGATCAAACCCAGGCACCCTGCATTGGGAGGGTGGAGTCTTAGCCTCCACACCACCAGGAAGCTCATCTTCTTTCCTCTTAGAATTCCCCTCTCAGCTCAATTCTTTTATCCTACCAGGCATAAGGATGACAATAATGTTACTAACCTTAATAGTAAGCATAAAGAGAATTGACTACATGCCTGGCTTCCCTAATAACGGATAGCTCAGTTGGTAAAGAATCCTCCTGCAATGCAGGAGACCCCGGTTTGATTCCTGGGTCAGGAAGATCCTCTGGAGAAGAGAGAGGCTACTCATTCCAGTATTTTTGTGCTTCCCTTGTGGCTCAGCTGGTAAAGAATCTGCCTGCCACGCAGGAGACCTAGATTCAAACCCTGGGTTGAGAAGATCCCCTGGCAAAGGGAAAGGCTACCCACTCCACTATTCTGGCCTGGAGAATTCCAAGGACTGTATAGTCTATGGGGTCTCAAAGAGTCAGACACAACTGAGAGACTTTCATTTTCACGTGCCAGGCACTTCTGAAGATTAATCGTTTAATCTTCACCACAATCCTGTAACAAACTTAGTAAAAAATAGCTGCATTTTATAGATTAAAAAACCTAATTTTGTATAATTTGTTCTGCTTAAAAAAGGGGCCTTTAGAAGAATTGACAGAGACTTTGAAATTTTGTTTATTCTTTCTCTCTCCCCAGTAGTTTCTGGGAGGTAAACTGAGAAGTTTGCAGACTTAAGTCTTCCAAAATATCAGTGATACCAGTCCTTTTGAAAGACAGACATGGGTACAGTCAATGGAGGGTTAGATAATTGCAAGATGACAGCTGGGGCCACTCCACTCACAGGGTTTACTGTCATCTGAAATTCTCATTTCCCAACTTACAGAAAGCAACGATCTTCTCCACATTTTTGCAAGTGTTTTGGGGGACCTACCTACTAACAGTTATCTCTGCTCTACGATCATGGGCCATCCCATGATAACACACAGGCTTAGACACTGTAGACTTACAAAATATTCACAATCTAAAAGTTGAGAGTTATGTTTTATTCAGTAGGAATTTCTAGACTTCAAGCCCCGGCGGCAGCATCTCAGGTAACTCTGAGAGAATTGCTCTGAGGAGCTGAGGAAGGGAGCCAGGTTATAGATTTGACTGCTGCGTCCTCAGGGGACTGAGCCTGCCCAGGGCGTGAGCCTCACCTAGGGAAGGGGATAGTGTAAAGGCTGAAGTCACGACCACAGGACCAGGTGGGCCCCAACAAGTTCAGGCTCCAGGGGGAGGCAGTGGAGACAAAATTCACAAACCAGCACCTCAAGACTCCTCCATGCATAGGTGAGCGCACACACACCCCTGAAAGCCTGAACCCAGGACATCACTGTCCGTTTTGAAGAACTAGAGCCAGACTACAAAGGGAACCCAAAGACACAGGAGGGGAGTAAAGAAGAACCAGTTCTGCTGCCGAGAATCAGACAGAGGAGCTAGGGGAAGTGCCCAGCGAGCGCGAGGGGAGACAGCTTTTCACAGAAAAGGAAGGGCATGCGACCTCTGTGGGAAAAAAAAAAAGATGAAAGATGTGGTAATAAATCAACTGAGATAGAACAGGACCACTAGAAGAGCTAAGAAAAGAAAGCAAGGCCAGAAGAGCATGTGAGAATGAACACCTTATCATAGAAATAGCAAACAGTGTAATGTATGCAGTAGCTGACTTTATGTGTGATGTGAGGAAGAAGCTTAAGAAAATCACAGAAACTTTAGAAGAAAACACAAAGGGACTTCCCTGGTGGTCCAGTGGTTAAAACTCCGTGCTGCCAATGTGGAAAAAGTGGGTTTGATCTCTGGCTGGGCAGGCAAGATCTCACATGCCATTAACACACAAAGAAGTAAAAGCAATTAGAAGGAAGAAAAGAAAAGCCAGAATATCCTTTTGACTGATGCTGTGGTTGTTGGCCCCATGGTGGTTCTCAGCCATCTTCTCCCTCACTCTATACATACATGGGGTGAAAAAGCAAAATACTCAATATCTCAGCCTCCTCAGGAAGATATACAACTTTTGACTTGAAAACATGTTGAAACTACTTTAAGTGAGAGAAGCAAGTTGCAGAACTGTACAAGGAATAAAACTATGTGACAGAGTCACACACACACACACACACTCACACACACACACACACACACACACACACACACACTCGCTAGCGCGCATAACACTACAGGTTGAATTCCACTCCCCCTCTCCCCCAGGCTCTGTCTCCTCCCCTCCACCCCCCTCACCATTCATATGTTAAAGCGTAATCCCCAGTATTTCAGGATGGGACTCTATTTGGACATAAGGTCTTTAAAGAGGTAATTAGGATTACATGAATTCATAAGGTGGGACTCTAATCCCATTTGAGTGTCTTTATATAGAAAAGGAATTTAGGACATACACACCCACATGGGTGCGTGTGTGCGTGCGTAAGACTGTGTGAAGACACGGAGAAGATGACCATCTACAAGCCAAGGAGAGAGCCCTCAGAAGAAACCAACCCTGTGGACAACTTATCTCAGACTTCTGGCCTCCAGGACTGTGAGAAGATAAACCTGTCGTTTAAATTATCTAGTCTATGGTATTTTGTTAGGGCAGCCCTTGCAAATTAATAGTGTGTGTGTGTGTGTGTGTGTGTGTGTGTGTGTAATAAAATAAAACTGGAAGAAAATCTATCAACTTTTGCTGAGATCATTTCTGAGGGGGTGGTTCTATAAGGGACTTTTAATTATGCACTCCATTGCAAAGAGTCGGACACGACTGAGCGACTTACCTTCATTTCACTTCCATCTTATACGTTTTTGTTTGAACATATTACACTAAGCACAATTTCTTCCTTAATGGAAGTAAGGATTATTTTTTTTTAAGTTAGGTGGGATAATAGAAAGGGAAAAAGCTAAAACATAGTAACAGACATGTCTCTGTATGTGGCTACACGTTTGCCTCTAAGCTGTCCATGATACAGCTCACAAAAGTACATCTTGTGGGTTACATCTTATTTGCCAGTGATAAAAACCCACCGAAGTCACTCAGTTGTGTCAGACTCTTTGTGACCCCATGGACTGTAGCCTATCAGGCTCCTCCGTCCATAGGATTTTCCAGGCAAGAGTACTGGAGAGGGTTGCCATTTCCTTCTCCAGGGGATCCTCCCAACCCAGGGATTGAACCTGTGTCTTTCACGTTGCAGGCAACACTTTACCATCTGAGCCACCAGGGAAGCCCAACAAAAGCCCAGGTCAGCGTTAAAAGGTACCCACCTAGTGCTGGTAGCTGTATCAGTCAAGAATGTTCCATGTGTCCTCACAAGGGTGACACTGCAAGCATTCTCACAATCCAAAATACGGCTGGTTCCACGTGGCTGTTTCTCTATTGACCCTCAACATCACAGGAAGTGCAAGCAAAGGAAGTGTTATGGGGCCGGGATCAGATGTTACTCTCCAGTTATTCACCTTGCCTGCCTCACTTGTTTACATACACGTCTGTTCTCTGCCAATAGAACTCTGTTTGCAAGCCCAGTGTAAATAGACCGAGGATGCACAGAGGAGGGGCTAACGGAGTGAGACCCTCTTCTTCCTTCTCTCCCTGGCCTCTGCTTTGAGCAAAACCAAGTGAGTGGGATTTCCCTGGTGGCCCAGTGGTTAAGAATTCACCTTTGGTGCAGATGGCATGGATTTGATCCCTGGTCCGGGAACCTTCCACATGACTTGGGGTAACTAAGCGCATCCACCACAAGTACTGAACACACATTCTAGGGCCCTCTCTCTACAACTAGAGAAAATCTGTGTGCAGCAATGAAGACCCCGTGCAGGCAAGAATAAATTTTAAAATGTTTTAAGGAAAAGAGGAAAGGAACTCACAGTCTAGGCAGAAAACAGACAATAGCAACAACAGAAACCAAGTGAGCGGCGCCCACAACCAGCCACGGAGAACTCAGCATTCTACCTAGTAGCTCGTCTAGGGTCAAGAATAGAGTGTGGGAGGCGTTTATTGCAGGGGCTTGAGGAAAGAGTGGATTTCTTTTTTCTCTTAATACGGACCATGTGAGTCACCATAAGTGCATTTCACTTTTTATTTCATTTAAACACTACAGCAACCCTGTGAGGTAGATTCTATTAGAGTCTTCACTTTTANCTCAGTTGGTAAAGAATCCTCCTGCAATGCAGGAGACCCCGGTTTGATTCCTGGGTCAGGAAGATCCTCTGGAGAAGAGAGAGGCTACTCATTCCAGTATTTTTGTGCTTCCCTTGTGGCTCAGCTGGTAAAGAATCTGCCTGCCACGCAGGAGACCTAGATTCAAACCCTGGGTTGAGAAGATCCCCTGGCAAAGGGAAAGGCTACCCACTCCACTATTCTGGCCTGGAGAATTCCAAGGACTGTATAGTCTATGGGGTCTCAAAGAGTCAGACACAACTGAGAGACTTTCATTTTCACGTGCCAGGCACTTCTGAAGATTAATCGTTTAATCTTCACCACGATCCTGTAACAAACTTAGTAAAAAATAGCTGCATTTTATAGATTAAAAAACCTAATTGTGTATAATTTGTTCTGCTTAAAAATGGGCCTTTAGAAGAACTGACAGAGACTTTGAAATTTTGTTTATTCTTTCTCTCTCCCCAGTAGTTTCTGGGAGGTAAACTGAGAAGTTTGCAGACTTAAGTCTTCCAAAATATCAGTGATACCAGTCCTTTTGAAAGACAGACATGGGTACAGTCAATGGAGTGTTAGATAATTGCAAGATGACAGCTGGGGCCACTCCACTCACAGGGTTTACTGTCATCTGAAATTCTCATTTCCCAACTTACAGAAAGCAACGATCTTCTCCACATTTTTGCAAGTGTTTTGGGGGACCTACCTACTAACAGTTATCTCTGCTCTACGATCATGGGCCATCCCATGATAACACACAGGCTTAGACACTGTAGACTTACAAAATATTCACAATCTAAAAGTTGAGAGTTATGTTTTATTCAGTAGGAATTTCTAGACTTCAAGCCCCGGCGGCAGCATCTCAGGTAACTCTGAGAGAATTGCTCTGAGGAGCTGAGGAAGGGAGCCAGGTTATAGATTTGACTGCTGCATCCTCAGGGGACTGAGCCTGCCCAGGGCGTGAGCCTCACCTAGGGAAGGGGACAGTGTAAATGCTGAAGTCACGACCACAGGACCAGGTGGGCCCCAACAAGTTCAGGTTCCAGGGGGAGGCAGTGGAGACAAAATTCACAAACCAGCACCTCAAGACTCCTCCATGCATAGGTGAGCGCACACACACCCCTGAAAGGCTGAACCCAGGACATCACTGTCCGTTTTGAAGAACTAGAGCCAGACTACAAAGGGAACCCAAAGACACAGAAGGGGAGTAAAGAAGAACCAGTTCTGCTGCCGAGAATCAGACAGAGGAGCTAGGGGAAGTGCCCAGCGAGCGCGAGGGGAGACAGCTTTTCACAGAAAAGGAAGGGCATGCGACCTCTGTGGGAAAAAAAAAAAGATGAAAGATGTGGTAATAAATCAACTGAGATAGAACAGGACCACTAGAAGAGCTAAGAAAAGAAAGCAAGGCCAGAAGAGCATGTGAGAATGAACACCTTATCATAGAAATAGCAAACAGTGTAATGTATGCAGTAGCTGACTTTATGTGTGATGTGAGGAAGAAGCTTAAGAAAATCACAGAAACTTTAGAAGAAAACACAAAGGGACTTCCCTGGTGGTCCAGTGGTTAAAACTCCGTGCTGCCAATGTGGAAAAAGTGGGTTTGATCTCTGGCTGGGCAGGCAAGATCTCACATGCCATTAACACACAAAGAAGTAAAAGCAATTAGAAGGAAGAAAAGAAAAGCCAGAATATCCTTTTGACTGATGCTGTGGTTGTTGGCCCCATGGTGGTTCTCAGCCATCTTCTCCCTCACTCTATACATACATGGGGTGAAAAAGCAAAATACTCAATATCTCAGCCTCCTCAGGAAGACACACAACTTTTGACTTGAAAACATGTTGAAACTACTTTAAGTGAGAGAAGCAAGTTGCAGAACTGTACAAGGAATAAAACTATGTGACAGAGTCACACACACACACACACACTCACACACACACACACACACACACACACACACACACTCGCTAGCGCGCATAACACTACAGGTTGAATTCCACTCCCCCTCTCCCCCAGGCTCTGTCTCCTCCCCTCCACCCCCCTCACCATTCATATGTTAAAGCGTAATCCCCAGTATTTCAGGATGGGACTCTATTTGGACATAAGGTCTTTAAAGAGGTAATTAAGATTACATGAATTCATAAGGTGGGACTCTAATCCCATTTGAGTGTCTTTATATAGAAAAGGAATTTAGGACATACACACCCACATGGGTGCGTGTGTGCGTGCGTAAGACTGTGTGAAGACACGGAGAAGATGACCATCTACAAGCCAAGGAGAGAGCCCTCAGAAGAAACCAACCCTGTGGACAACTTATCTCAGACTTCTGGCCTCCAGGACTGTGAGAAGATAAACCTGTCGTTTAAATTATCTAGTCTATGGTATTTTGTTAGGGCAGCCCTTGCAAATTAATAGTGTGTGTGTGTGTGTGTGTGTGTGTAAAATAAAATAAAACTGGAAGAAAATCTATCAACTTTTGCTGAGATCATTTCTGAGGGGGTGGTTCTATAAGGGACTTTTAATTATGCACTCCATTGCAAAGAGTCGGACACGACTGAGCGACTTAACTTCATTTCACTTCCATCTTATACGTTTTTGTTTGAACATATTACACTAAGCACAATTTCTTCCTTAATGGAAGTAAGGATTATTTTTTTTTAAGTTAGGTGGGATAATAGAAAGGGAAAAAGCTAAAACATAGTAACAGACATGTCTCTGTATGTGGCTACACGTTTGCCTCTAAGCTGTCCATGATACAGCTCACAAAAGTACATCTTGTGGGTTACATCTTATTTGCCAGTGATAAAAACCCACCGAAGTCACTCAGTTGTGTCAGACTCTTTGTGACCCCATGGACTGTAGCCTATCAGGCTCCTCCGTCCATAGGATTTTCCAGGCAAGAGTACTGGAGAGGGTTGCCATTTCCTTCTCCAGGGGATCCTCCCAACCCAGGGATTGAACCTGTGTCTTTCACGTTGCAGGCAACACTTTACCATCTGAGCCACCAGGGAAGCCCAACAAAAGCCCAGGTCAGCGTTAAAAGGTACCCACCTAGTGCTGGTAGCTGTATCAGTCAAGAATGTTCCATGTGTCCTCACAAGGGTGACACTGCAAGCATTCTCACAATCCAAAATACGGCTGGTTCCACGTGGCTGTTTCTCTATTGACCCTCAACATCACAGGAAGTGCAAGCAAAGGAAGTGTTATGGGGCCGGGATCAGATGTTACTCTCCAGTTATTCACCTTGCCTGCCTCACTTGTTTACATACACGTCTGTTCTCTGCCAATAGAACTCTGTTTGCAAGCCCAGTGTAAATAGACCGAGGATGCACAGAGGAGGGGCTAACGGAGTGAGACCCTCTTCTTCCTTCTCTCCCTGGCCTCTGCTTTGAGCAAAACCAAGTGAGTGGGATTTCCCTGGTGGCCCAGTGGTTAAGAATTCACCTTTGGTGCAGATGGCATGGATTTGATCCCTGGTCCGGGAACCTTCCACATGACTTGGGGTAACTAAGCGCATCCACCACAAGTACTGAACACACATTCTAGGGCCCTCTCTCTACAACTAGAGAAAATCTGTGTGCAGCAATGAAGACCCCGTGCAGGCAAGAATAAATTTTAAAATGTTTTAAGGAAAAGAGGAAAGGAACTCACAGTCTAGGCAGAAAACAGACAATAGCAACAACAGAAACCAAGTGAGCGGCGCCCACAACCAGCCACGGAGAACTCAGCATTCTACCTAGTAGCTCGTCTAGGGTCAAGAATAGAGTGTGGGAGGCGTTTATTGCAGGGGCTTGAGGAAAGAGTGGATTTCTTTTTTCTCTTAATACGGACCATGTGAGTCACCATAAGTGCATTTCACTTTTTATTTCATTTAAACACTACAGCAACCCTGTGAGGTAGATTCTATTAGAGTCTTCACTTTTATAAATGGGGCCGCTGAGTCTGAAAGAGGTTAAAAGTTGGTCAAATCTCTCAGCTAGTAGAGGCGGAGGTAGGATTTGAAGTCATGTTGGCTGACGTGATGTTCTTTTAATCATAAGAAGTCCTAACATTGGGACTTCCTTGGCCATCCAGTGGTTAAGACTCCGTGCTCCCAATGCAAGGGGTGTGGGTTCGATCCCTGGTTGGGGACTAGATCTCACATGCTGTGTGGCCAAAAAAATCAAACCAGAAGACCTGGCATCTAGTTCTAGCACAGCTACTCGCTGCTGTTGTTGTTTAGCTGCTAAGACATATCCAACTCTTTTGCAACCCCATGGACTGCAACCCACCAGGCTCCTTGGTCTATGAAATTTCCCAGGCAAGAATACTGGAGAGGGTTGCATATCCTCTTCCAGGGGATCTTCCTGACCCAGGGATTGAACCTGCATCTCCTGTATTGGCAGGCAGATTCTTTACAACTGAGCCACGTGGGAAGCCCTGCCACTACTTGCTAGCTGAATGTTTTTGACAAAACTCTTCCTGTCTCTGAGCCTAATTTTCCTCCTTGGTAGAGAGAAGGAGGGCTCTTTACTTGCAGCATGCAAACAGTTGTAGTACGTGGGATCTAGTTCCCTGACCAGGGATTGAACCTGGGCCCCCTGCATTGGGAGCACAAGAGTCAGCCACTGGACCACCCAGGAAGTTGCAAAGGGCTATTTTCTAATGTGACTTCCCATCCTAGACCCGACTCCATAAAGAAGGCGACTGTCATCTCTAGTCTACTTGACACTTCTCAGTTCAACACAACCTAGCAACTTTGACTGAGCCATGTTTTTCTGAAAACCACTTTCTAAACAGTGCTCCATGGCAGGCCTTCCTTGGAGAAAGGGTGGTAGGTGGTTTCCTTCCAGGTTTTCCCACTTCAGTATCACTTTCATCTGCATTCTCTCCCACGCATACCAAAAACTACCCGAGAAGGTACTAGAATACAGGGGGCTATAGCTGATATTTCCTGAATCCAGACATCTGTGTGTAGCATTTTAGGATGAGAGAAGTCCCAGAGATAAGGAAGGAGAGTGGAGTGCATTTATTTCAAGCTCAGACTGGGGACAATGGCAAAGGTGCTGTAGAGACCAGCAGGTCAGAGGTCACTGAACTTCAGTGCTCGGCAGTCACCCTGATGGACCCCCTCAGGTTTCAGATGGGAAACTGAGGCCCAGAAAAAAGAAGTGAATTAGTGACAACCCTGGATTCCTAAGTGTCATTTCAAGGTCATTTTCACCACAGCCCTCAGTGCAGATGAAAATTGCCTCCTCCTCCCATCTCTCCAACTGCACAGCTTGGAAAAGGCCAGCGCCTAGTGGATATGGGTAATGTGTGTTCAGCCCTGATCTCTGGGCTGTGAACAGACAAGGCCTTTTAGTATCCAAGCAACCTTTTCTTCCCTTGCCTCTTTTTAATTCAGAACTTTTTTTTTTGTTTTGGTCAGGCTGCATGGCATGTGAGATCTTTGTTCCCTGCTCAGGGATTGAACCCGTGCACTAGAGCACAGATTCTTCACTGAACCATCAGGAAAGTTCCTAATTTAGAATTTTTGTTTAAAAAACATATATATGAGAGCTGTCAGACCTTAGATGGTAACCTATACAACTTAGTCAAATTACTGAACACCAACTTCCTCTTTTTAAAAAAATGAACAGAGGCATCACTTTGCCAACAAAGTCCTTATAGTCAAAGCTATGGTTTTTCCAGTAGTCATGTACAAATGTGAGACCTGGACCACAAAAAAATGCTGAGTATGGAATAACTGACGCTTTCAAATTGTGGTGCTGGAGAAGATTCTTGAGAGTCCTTTGGACTGCAAGGATATCAAACCAGTCAATCATAAAGGAAATCAACCCGGAATATTCATTGGAAGGACTGATGCTGAAGCTGAAGTTCCAATTCCTTGGCCACCTAAAGTGAAGAGCCAACTTATTGGAAAAGACCCTGATGCTGGGAAAGATTGAAGGCAGGAAGAGAAGGGAACAGCATAGAATGAGATATTTGGATGGCATCACCAACTCAATGGACATGAGTTTGAGCAAACTCCAGGAGATGATGAAGGATAAGGAAGCCTGGCATGCTACTGTCCGTGGGATCGCAAAGAGGTAGACATGACTTAGCAACTAAACAACAACAATTGGTTATTACAGATGTTTTCCCAAAGTCCACCACTTTACTGAGGAAGAGAGATAGATTGGGAGTTAGGGATTGACATGAACACACTGCCATATTTAAAAATAAATAACCAATAAGGACCTACTGAATATCTGCTCAATATTCTGTAATAACCTAAAGGGGAAGAGAATTTGTTAAAGAATAGATAGATGTATATGCATATCTGAATTCCTTTGCTGTACCCCTGAAACTAACACACGTTGTTAACCAACTATTGGTTCAGTTCACTCGCTCAGTCATGTCCGACTCTTTGCAACCTCATGAATCGCAGCACACCAGGCTTCCCTGTTCATCACCATCTCCCTGAGTTCACTCAGACTCATGTTCATCGAGTCCGTGATGCCATCCAGCCATCTCATCCTCTGTCNCAAAGCCACAGAAACCCACGTGCACCAGTGCTCACGCTCCATGCTAAGAGACGCCACTGCAAGGAGGAGCCGCCACCCGTTGCAACTGGAGGAAAGCCCATGCAGCAACAAAGACTCAGCACAGCCAAAAAGAAATAAATAACATTATCTTCAAAATACAAAGTTATTATCTTACAATCCTGGAGGTCAGAAATCTGAAATGGGTTTTCACTGGGCTAAAATCTAAGTGTCAGAAGGGTTATTTTCCTTCTGGAGGGTTTAGAGGAGAATCCATTTCCCTGATGGTTTCAGCCTCCAAGGGCCACGTGCTTCCCTGGCTCATGGTCCTTTCCTCCATCTTCAAGCTAGCAGTATAGCATCCAGAAATCTTTTCTGTCCTCTCATACCTTTAAAGGGCCTTTTTAATTAAATTAGGCTCATCTGCTTAATCTAGGATATTATCTCGTGTTTTCAAATCTGCTGTTTAACAACTTCAATTTCCTGTGCAATCTTAATTTCTCCTTGTATAGGATATAACCTATTAATATGTAACAAAAAGTATCCTTCCCAATCAGGGATTAAAATGTAAACATCTTTGGTGGGTGGGTTTGGGGCTGAGCTTCTTCTGCCTATCACTGTTAGTGAACAAAAATTGTCTACCATAGAATAATGGAGAAAGAGTCCTTATCTTTCCTTTCCTTTCCTTTTATCATTTTCATCAAATAGAAAGCTCTTCGGATCTAAAAGAGTACAGTCAATACTGGTTGTACCAAAACCTCGAGATGAGGGAAGAAGCAGTGCCAGTTCTGGGCTCCTGGATCAGAATGGAACTTGCCCCAAAACAGTGAGGTGATTTAAGAACGAGACTTCCAAATTGCTCACAGAGAGTTTTAAGAATTCATGGGGGATAGTAAAAGAGTTTGAACACTAGAAATGGGCAAAACAGAGTACCAGTTTTTAAAAGGGAGATGATAGATTCCCTGGATGGAAGGTGAATGACTTCGACATTGTTTCCGGAAATAATTTTGAAAGAAATATGAAAAGAATGTTTCACAAGCACCTAGAGGAGTTCATTGCAATTAGGAAACAACACGAGCTCATTGAGCACAAATCCTATCAGACATATCTTATTTCCTCCATTGACATGGCTCCTCCACGGTAGATCTAGAGGGAAGATAGACAGCGCGCGTCAGCAGACTCTGAGTCCGTTCCTGGAGCTTTCCCATAACGTTCATCTGTGCACCTTCTGCGGTGTGCTGGAGTTGGCTCACGCTGGCTTACAGAGCTGTTTGTGCGCATCTCTGCCCAACACTACGTTGAAGTGGCATTACACTGATAGTTTGGAATCTGCCACGTTGGGAGTAGTCTCACCATGGAAATCAGGAAATACTACAAACCTTTTTTTTTTTTTTCCCCTTGGATAGTTGGTTGCTGAACACTTGCCAGCGTAACACTGTACTACAAGTATCTAGCACAGTGCCAGGACAAAGCCGATACGCCATAACTGTTGGCTGAGGAATAAATAACTTGAATAAAAAACTCAGCCCAGTCTCCCATAATATGACTGCGGTCAAGAGACATCCTAACTGGATGCCAGTGCAACAAAAAGAAAAAGAAAGATAAAAAGGAATAAAGGAAAAAGAATCTATGCCAAACTGAAGGGAATTTTCTGAGAGTAGAATAAAAAGCTCAGTCCTGTGAGTCTTGGGTGATTTTTGTACCAACATGAGAGAATAAGTATGTTCTATGATACAGAGAAATCTTCACCCACAAATGAACGTATCTATGAGACTGAAACAGACTCACAGACATAGATGACTCACAGGACTGTGGTTGCCAAGGGGGGAGGAGAAATGGGGGAGGGATGCATTGCGAGTTTGGGGTTAGTAGACACACACTGTCATATGTAAATGGATAAACAACAAGGTCCTACAGGGTCCTACAGCACAGGGAACTGCATTTGATATCCTGTGATAAACCATACGGGAAAAGAGCATAAAAAATGTATATATGTAAATATATATATATAGGAGAAGGCCATGGCAACCCACTCCAGTNAGGGTCCTACAGCACAGGGAACTGCATTTGATATCCTGTGATAAACCATACGGGAAAAGAGCATAAAAAATGTATATATGTAAATATATATATATAGGAGAAGGCCATGGCAACCCACTCCAGTACTCTTGCCTGGAAAATCCCAAGGGCAGAGGAGCCTGCTGAGCTGCAGTCCATGGGGTCACTAAGAGTCGGATACAACTGAGAGACTTCACTCTCGCTTTCCACTTTCATGCATTGGAAAAGGAAATGGCAACCCACTCCAGTGTTTTTGCCTGGAGAATCCCAGGGGTGGGGGAGCCTGGTGGGCTGCCGTCTATGGGGTGGCACAGAGTCAGACACGACTGAAGCAACTTAGCACCAGCATATATACTGGAATCACTTTGCTGTACAGCAGAAATTACCACAACATTGTAAGTCAACTATGCTTCTATTATTTAAAAAGTGTATTTCTTATTTTTTAAAAAAGAAGTCTTNTTTTGCCTGGAGAATCCCAGGGGTGGGGGAGCCTGGTAGGCTGCCGTCTATGGGGTGGCACAGAGTCGGACACGACTGAAGCAACTTAGCACCAGCATATATGCTGGAATCACTTTGCTGTACAGCAGAAATTACCACAACATTGTAAGTCAACTATGCTTCTAGTATTTAAAAAGTGTATTTCTTATTTTTTAAAAAAGAAGTCTTCAAAATCTGGAATGATGAGCTGAAGCTACTGAGATGAAATTTCAGGGGCAAATGTAAACTCCTGTTGGATTAAGTGAAAACTGAAATAAGAAAGCAAATCACACAAGTACAGGATGGTGGTGGGAGATCATAGCTTAGCATCAAGTGTTGTGAAGAGTGAGTCTTGGTTCTCCAAACTGGTGATGTGATGACTAAAGCTTTGTGTCCAGAATCAGACACTGTGTAGTTGAGCATTCAGAGAAGAGTGACTAGAGTGATGGGAGATATAAAACTTGTCATGTGAGGCCTGATGGAAGGAATTTGGAGGTTTTCATTGGAGAAGAAAGGACTCAAAGGAATATAATGTTGACATCTAATATTTGGATGACTATTACAGAGCCAGGGCCATCTCACTGCTTGACTCCTGGGCACGTCATTTCCACTGTAGTCTCTGTGAGCAGTAGAGCTGTACACGGTGTGTCTGAAAAACCAGAGTACTACTCCTGCATGTGGGCAGGAGGATGCTATTCCACACAGCAGAAGCCCCTGAGATTGTATTTCAGCTCAATTTCAGCAAAAAATTCACATCTCCTTTAGTTCAGTTCAGTTGCTCAGTCTTGTCCAACTCTTCGTGACCCCATAAATTGCACCACGCCAGGTCTCCCTGTCCATCACCAACTCCCAGAGTCCACCCAAACCCATGTCCATTGAGTTGGTGATGCCATCCAACCATCTCATCCTCTGTCGTCCCCTTCTCCTTCCACCCTCAATCTTTCCCAGCATCAGGGTCTTTTCAAATGAGTCAGCTCTTCACATCAGGTGGTCAAAGTATTGGAGTTTCAGCTTCAGCATCAGTCCTTCCAGTGGACACCCAGGACTGATTTTTAGGATGGACTGGTTGGATCTCCTTGAAGTCCAAGGGACTCTCAAGAGCCTTCTGTAACACCACAGTTCAAAAACATCAATTTTTCGACACTCACCTTTCTTTATAGTCCACCTCTCACATCCATACATGACTACTGGAAAAACCATAGCCTTGACTAGATGGACCTTTGTTGACAAAGTAATGTCTCTGCTTTTTAATCTGCTGTCTATGTTGGTCATAACTTTCCTTCCAAGGAGTAAGCATCTTTTAATTTCATGGCTGCAGTCACCATCTGCAGTTATTTTGGAGCCCAGAAAAACAAAGTCAGCCACAGTTTCCACTGTTTCCCCATCTATTTGCCATGAAGTGATGGGACCGGATGCCATGAGATTCAGAGCAGAAGCTGGAAAGCCACATGTCTTGGGATGTACAGTAGGAGGTTCTGGAAACAGAAAAGCAGGAGAGTTTTGTTGGATGATTTTTAATATTCTTCCAGTTCCGAGATTCACTAATCTCAGAGATGGGAACTGACATTTATAGAGAAATGCTTCTCTTGTGCTAAACATTGTGTTAGGTACTATATGTGTGTGTTGTTCAGTCGTGGCCAGCTCTTTGTGACTCCATGGGCTATAAACTGCCAGGCTCCTCTGTCCATGGAATTCTCCAGGCAAGAACACTGGAG
>SJYW01024781.1:275254-292764 GCA_006410735.1 Raphicerus campestris | reverse complement strand
ATTCTCCAGGCAAGAACACTGGAGCGGGTTGCCATTTTCTTCTCCAAGGTACTATATATACCTGATTTAATCTTCAAAAACCACCCTACCAAGTGGATGCTGTTATCTTTAATGGACAGATGAAGAAACTGAGACAGATTAATTATATGTCCATAGTCATCCAATGATTAAGTAGCTTAGCCAGTATTTAAATGTGGGATTATATGACTTCTTATTTCTTCCTGGATCCCTGGGACTTGGGAGGAAAGCTAACCACTTGACCCACCCCAGAACTAGCTGGGCAATAGAGTGATCCTGGGTAGCAGTGGTCCATATCAGTATTACAGTCAGGGGGCTTGTGGAAGAAAGTTCACAGGAGAGAACACGGAGCCGTAGCTGTGGGTTCTATTGACTGGTCAGTTGTACCCATGTCTTATAGGAAAGATTTTATACTTTGTCAGAGTTGAACTTGCTGGATCAGACTCCTACTTGGCTCCTTCCCTTGTACTGTCTCTTCCCTGAGAGAGGGAGAGAGGACAGAAGCAGGGTCCCTGATGGCATGTCCCATTTTGGACCTAAGGATGTGAGTCAGCAGGCTCTCTATCCCGCCTCTTCACCTAAGACGCTGAAACCCAGGTCTTGATGGTGACTCTGTGGGCTCATAAGCAGCCCCAGGATCGCCTGCATGGAACCACTGACCACCTGGAGCAAGTCACTGGGAGCTTCCACATACCTGGTAAGCTAGAAAGCATGATCTTTGAGTCGTTCCTCCATTACACAACTATCTACACCATAGACCGTGGGTGTGCACCAAGTGTCACACCATGCCAGAGCCACGCCTCTCCTCCGTTGCTGGATTAGCTGGGCGGGCTGGCTCTTGAGGCCTTGGGAAGGTGATTGTTGACTTGAAAGAATCAATTACCTAATGAGCCATATCAAGACTGCCATTCCTACCTGCTAATAATTCTTCAGTGTGAGAATTTGGCTGTGGGCTGATGTTACGTTGTGTGCAATTCCTTTTAATTTCTCTGGAGCCACCCCTGTTGATATGTACTCACACCTAGGATTAAAGTCTACTCATTATCAGAGGGAAAACACCTGTCTTCATAATGAGCACAGCTAAAGTGACAGCAACTCATCTCTCACTTCCTTTTAGGCTCTCAAAGGCACAGTTTCTTTCTGGACTTGCTGTTTTTTCATGTAAATTACTTCCCTGCCATCCAGGCACTCTGTGAAAGTGAAGTCGCTCAGTTGTGTCCTACTCTTTGTGATCCCACGGACTGTAACCTACCAGGCTCCTCTGTCCATGGGATTTTCCAGGCAAGAGTACTGGAGTGGGTTGCCATTTCCTTCTAGACCACACCAATATTTCTGTTCCACCCCTTACTCCCACCCAAATTCTTTCCGTGTAGGTAGATTTGCCGCAGGATCATAAAAATTGGCACTGTTGATAAGGAAATAAAGCAGAGGGAGGCTCATGCTACATAAAAGAGTAAGTGAAATGCTCTTGACACCCAATCATTATGTACCCTTAAATGAAGAACTGTTGTAATGTGTGGCAGGAATGATGGGAAAGACATTGATAGAAAGGCAGTCTCTATCCTTACTTTTCTAGAAGATCCTAATGTTGTCTTGGAATTCACCAAGCCCAGAACATTATGGATAAAGGCTAAAGGAAAGGGCAAGAATGCCAGAAGTGGAACTATGTTATGTACACCGAGTAACAAGCCATGGTGGGCCCTGATCCCCAGCTCTGGATGTTCTTCAGATGCTTCCAGGGGTGACCCTAAAGCAGAAGGACAGTTTGGGTTTAATGATTTATTTTAAAAATATTTATTTATTTGTTTTCTCAGGTCTTAGTTTCCTTGAAGAACATAAACTCTTTAGTTGTAGCATACAGGCTTATTCGCTCCCTAGCATGTGGGATCTCAGTTTCCCACCAGGGATCCAAACCACATCCGCTGCCTTATAAGGTGGATTTTTAACCACAGGGCCACCAGGGAAGTCCCTGGGTCTAATTCTTTATAGGCATCTTACACATCTCTGCTTCCCCATCTCATACAGTGTGCCCTGTACTGGGAGGTCTGCCTCTTTCTTCTATAGCATTTGTTTGCTATACATCATCTTTCTGCACACACTAAAGGTACTGTGTTTGTTTGGCTGTGTTGTGAGGCTTGTTGGATCTTAGTTCCCTGACTGAGGATAGAACCTGGGTCCTCTGTACTGAAAGCTCAGAGTCCAAACCACGGGACAGCCAGGGAAGGCCTGTGAAGGTGGTGCTTAGATGCTGAGTCTGGCAATAGCTGAGTGAGGCTGGCACACTGATTGTCTAACCCAAGAGTTCTTAGGATGCACTCTGCTAGAACCCTTCTCTTTTCCCATCCAAGTACTAACCAGGCCTGACTCTGGTCTTATCAGGTCTGAGCATTGTGATCTTAGCTTTCAAGATCAGATGAGATCAAGTGTATTCTGGTGATATGGCTATGACCCCTTCTTTTCTCTGAAAGAAAGAGATTCAACATAAAGTGTGCTACATGTAGGAGAATACCCATAGATGAAATTCCTAACAGTGGAACTATTAGGTCAAAAGTCATGTGATTTGTAATTTTCATATCCCAAATTGTACCAATGTAGAATTCCACTAGCAATCTCTGAGAGTTTGTTTTTCTGTGCCTTTGTAAATAAAATGGACTTTTAAACTTTGCCAATTTTATAGGTGAGAATACAAATTAAGTTTGCATCTAATTGTGAAAATTCATTCTTTTACCACCAGAGACTCTTTGGAAGAAGAAGACCTGCAGATGCTTCCTAGGGATGGACTCATATCACCAAACGTCAAGAGGATGGAAGGAAGGGTGGGGAAAGGAGAGAGGGAAGAGGAGAGAAGAGTCGCAGAGAGCAAAACAGAGGTGAGGAGGGGAAGGAAGTAGTGTAGCAGTCGGTTGGGGCAAATCAGAGTGCAGCTAAAGGTTTTATTTCTGAGCTCACATGGGGCTTTCCTATTTTCTCCCCGTTGGATTTATCTCCCTCCATGTGACACAAATATTTCCACCCAGCAGCTCCACCTCCTATAAATAGGGAGTTATGCTCTGGACTTTAAAGCCTCTTTTTAAAAAATTATTTATTTTTATTAAAAATATTTTAAAATTATTTCTTTAATGTTTATTTATAATTATTTGTTTATTTACTTTTGGCTGCCCAGCTCTTCACTGCTGCATGCAGGCTTTCTCTAGGCGCAGTGAGCAGGGGCTACCCTTAGTTGGGGTGCGTGGGCTTCTCATTGCAGGGGCTTCTCTTGTTGTGGAGCACAGGCTCGAGGCGCATGGGCTTCAGTAGTTATGGTGTGTGGGCGCTAGAGTGCGGCTGCAGTAGCTGTGTACATGGGCTTATTGCCCCACAGCATGTAGAATCTTCCTGGACCAGGGATCAAACCCACGTCTCCTGCATCGGCAGGCAGACTCTTAACCACTGGACCACCAGGGAGGTGCCATTTAAGTATCTTGATTGCTCATGTCCTTGCCAGGACCTCAGGATGGACTCTAGACACGGGTGCAAATGACTGGCCAAGAAATCTCTGCTTAGAGCGTCAGGGGAAGATGAAAAAAAGGAATTGACAAGCTATCTATTCACAGAGGCTTCTAAACTATATCACTGATTGTTCAGGATGAAAGAAATGACCACAGGGAATTCCGGGTTAATCAGAAGATCTCAGAGGGGATACCACTGTTGGATCAAAAATTCTAACATTAATGTATATGGTTTATATATGCCATTGTCAGTAAAAAGTCTAGTGGATTAGCCTTTTCAGGTTGTAAGGTACAAAGGGGCTTATTCAGATCATGCTGAGTGTTGATGGTTTATGAAGCTATACATTTTAAGGAAGAGTGGTATCTTGACCATACAGCCAGATTTCTGGTGACCCTATAAACAGCCAAATAGCTACCCTCTCCAGGGCCCCGAACATTGTTTGGTAACTGGAAGGTAATATAGGGTCCTATGTGAGTCTGGCAATTGAGTCCTCTCTACCCTTCCCTCTGCTGCAAGAGGAACAAGTTTCTACCCTAGAGCTTGACCATCCTTTGAATTCAGCCTCTCCATCTTTTTGTCTGTTGTCCGCATCTCTACCTAAAAAAAATGCCCTTTACTCTCTACCTGACCTACACTCTCTGCTTACTCATAGCTTCAGCTCAGGCCTCTTGCTGCCTNGTTTTCTTGGAACCCTCCTATTTTTGTTATAAAAAAGAAATCTAACAAATGGCGTCTCTTAACAGACCTTAGGAAAGTTAATGCATCTATGAAACCTATGGGTGCATTACAACCAGGAATCCCATCACCTACCACTATTCCTCAAAATTGGCATATCTGGAATATTTTGGAGAAATTTCATTTCATTATCCTGGTAAGGTGTGAAATTTTTTCAAAAATACTGAATTTATTATTTCTCACATTATCAGCTCACAGCCTATATACCACAGGCTGAGGTTTTTTATATAGATGGGACTAATAACAGCAAAGCTTCATTCTGGTCTCTTAAGGAATATAAAGTCTTTTATACTAANGAGAAATTTCATTTCATTATCCTGGTAAGGTGTGAAATTTTTTCAAAAATACTGAATTTATTATTTCTCACATTATCAGCTCACAGCCTATATACCACAGGCTGAGGTTTTTTATATAGATGGGACTAATAACAGCAAAGCTTCATTCTGGTCTCTTAAGGAATATAAAGTCTTTTATACTAAATTTCATTCTGCTCAACAAAATGAATTATATGCTCTTATTTATTTGCCTACATCCTTACCCCATTAATATAGTCTCTGATTCTGTATATTCTGTTTTATGTATTTATTATATATTTATATAAATATGTATTTATTTATAAATTTATAATATTTATATATTATGTTTATATATCCCTCCACCTTAAACTCCAATCAACCTATTATTCAACAACTCTTTTTCGAACTACAATCTGTTGTTAGGAACCGCGGTTCCCCCATTTATGTTACACATACTGGAACACATTCTTGTCTTCCAGGCCCCATGACTTATGATAATCAACAAGCTGATAAACTGGTTTCCTTTGCTACTCCAGAGGAACAGCGTGCTCTGCTGCATAACAATGCCAGCTCCCTACACCATCTATGGAAAATCCCATACCGCCAGGCTAAAGAAATTATTAGTAATTGCTCTACTTGTAGGCCCTTACATCTTCGACCCATCACCCAAGGTATGAATCCTCGCGGTTTGCAACCTAAGGAACTATGGCAAATGGATGTAACTCATTGCCCTGAACTTCCTCCATTTTCTTTCCTACACGTCTGTATAGATACAAATTCCTCTTTTATCTGGGCCACACCTCTTTGCGGCGAGGCTACACAACACGTTATACCCTGCCTATATTTCTAGACACTTTAAACAATTTTTACAATATTTTTCTGTTAAACATATTACAGGTATTCCTTATAATCCACAGACACAAGACGCAGTCAAACAAACACATCACACACTAAAGTTACAAATAAAACACTTTTAAAAAGGGGATAGATACCAGGTACACTACTGTCTTCCTTATTTAAGCAGACTTTACTAGATTCCAACATAAGATATTTTCTAAACCTATAACTATCGTTAATACAGTTTTATTTGTTTTAAATTTTTTTTAACCTCTTTGGAAGATTCAACCCAAGGGGGCCCCTGACATTCAAAATGGAGATGAAACAACAAGAACCCCAGGAAGAAGAAATTCCAATTTGGGCTATGTCCACCCTAAAGATGTCCAGAAAGCACCACCCTCGGCGGCATCACCCCTATGATCTCCCCACTTGGGGACAAATAAAAACTCTTACTAATGGAGCTGAAAATTTGGTCTCTCAACAAGGATTGCCTCGGAGTCCTGAATACATTCTCCTGGCAATGCTCAGTCTTTTGACCCCCAGCTCAAGCTCGACTAATACCCAACTCCTCTCTATTACAGGTGCTCGAATGGACAGAGAGAGGACCAATAGTTTCAACTAATGACTCTATACGCATGTCCCCTCCCTAGAATGTGGAGGAGCTATCACACCCTGGGGAGGAAGGAAAAGTAATGAACTTTTTTTTTTAGGCTATGAAGCCCTTCCATTGTGCCTGGGCCCAGAGAAATTATGCATAAACGTCAACTGACAAACTTGGGCTTTCGTTCTGCCTCCAAAAGAAGACTTTGGACATTGCTTGGATTATTCACTACCCCTTCTTTGTCTGTAAACCATGTTTATACTACTGAGACTTTGGGGAAAGAGTTAAGAAAAGAGGAAAAAATAACAAAAAACAGTACACAAAGTGTTTACTTATAAAAACTTTACTTATATTCCTGTTCGTTGTGACAAATGTCAAACCAAATTTTAAAAAATCAGTGTTTGTGGCTAATCATACAATTGTTGATGGGGAACCCATGGTATGTGGTTATCTGATGGCTCAGATGATATTAGCAACACTGTGTGTGATATGGAAGGTCACTGACACTACAATGGAACATTACTATGACAAAGGACCTCTTGGGTGGCTTGACGGTGGATCAGCCCCACCTTGTCCTAGGATCATCCTTGATAAACAGAGTGGACCTGAACAATGGGACATTTGGAAACTTGCTGCGAACACCAGAGCACGGAAGAACTTAAAACTTGGACCGGACATTTCATAGGGACCAGTTGTGGTCATAGTAACTATTTCTTTCACTATAATCAGTCATATTTTATACAGGCCTGTGTCTTACTTCCTTTTGTTATAGCCATAGAAAATTTACAATTTAATAAGACTTTTACATTCTGTAACTTGTATTAATTGCAAACTATATAATTATTTTAACTCCTCTATTTCTTTAAGCTACTCAGTTTTGTGTTCGTTCAGTTCAGTCATTCAGTCGTGTCCAGCTCTTTGCGACCCCATGAATTGCAGCATGCCAGGCCTCCCTGGAGTTCACTCAGACTCACGTCCATCGAGTCAGTGATGACATCCAGCCATCTCATCCTCGGTCGTCCGCTTCTCCTCCTGCCCCCAATCCCTCCCAGCATCAGTCTTTTCCAATGAGTCAACTCTTTGCATGAGGTGGCCAAAGTACTGAAGTTTCTGCTTTAGCATCATTTCTTCCAAAGAAATCCCAGGGCTGATCTCCTTCAGAATGGACTGGTTGGATCTTCTTGCAGTTCAAGGGACTGAAGTTTCTGCTTTAGCATCATTCCTTCCAAAGAAATCCCAGGGCTGATCTCCTTTAGAATGGACTAGCTGGATCTCCTTGCAGTCCAAGGGACTCTCAAGAGTCTTCTCCATATAGTTTTTCTATATGGTGATAAGTATCCTCTTCCCACTTGTGAACCATAGGGTAAAAATGATTGTTTACAACTCTCTTTCTCTCTTTAATATGGATCGCCTATGTTTTGTAAGTCTGGAATTTTAGTCTTTATATTTGCTGAGAATAACTACAGTGTATATGCCCACACCATGTTGATTAAAACACCTCTGCTCCCTCAGAGCTTTGGTCCCCATGTCTTGCTTTCTTTCTCTCTCTCTCTCTCTCTCTTTTTCAGGCTGATCCCCTCGAGCGCAGAGGCTCTCTGGGTTCACTTTCCTGCCCGGGCTTCTAAGACCCTCTCAAGAAGGCGCTCTGCACCTTCACCCCATTGAGAGGGCACCTGAGGCTTCCGTGAACAGAGCAAGCCCCGTGCCAGGGCTTTATTGGCTTTCTGCATAAACCAAGGAATATCAGCCTCTTTCTTTCTCCTTTACTTTCTTATCGGTCGACTCCGGACCACCAGGTTCCAGTCCATTAAAAGACCTCAACAAAAAACAGCTGGGGAGTATTCTCCTTACTCTGAGTCCTGCTCAATCCCGAAAGCCTTTTGGGTCATGCAGTAAAGGGATATAGCATGTTTAAATGTGGTACATAACATCTCTAAAATCTAAAGAAGTAATGTGTTTCTTTCTTTTTAAACTGAAGTATAGTGGCTCAGACAGTAAAGAATTTGCCTGCAATGCAGGTTCTGTTCCTGGGTGGGGAAGATCCCCTGGAGAAGGGAATGAGTACCCACTCCAGTAACCTTGCCTGGAAAACTTCTTGGGCAGAGAAGCCTGGCAGGTTATAGTCTATGAGATCTCAAAGTGTCAGATGCAACTGAGCGTGAACACTTACCTCTAGAGTTGACTTACAGTGTTTCAGGCGTACAGCAAAGTGATTCAGTTATCTATTGGTCATCTCTTTTTTAGGTTCTTTTCCATTATAGGTTATTGCAAGATATTGAATATAGTTCCCTGTTCTGTAAGTCAGTCCTTCTTGTTTATCTAATTCTATATACAGTGTGTATCTGTTAACCCCAAGTTCCTAATTTATCCCTACACTACTGCCCTCCTGCCTATTCTTCTTTCTTATTAGTACAAGTTACAAGGTACACTCAACTTTTCCTTTGAGAGTAGTATTCCAATTTCTGAACTTTATGAGGAATTTATACTTTAATCAGGCAGCAGCCCCTTGACTTTTCAGTGGCTACATCTCTCACTTTGGGAGAAGGAAATGGAAACCCACTCTAGCATTCTTGCTAGAATCGCATGGACAGAGGAGCCTGACAGGCTACAGTCCACGGGATTGCAAAGAGTCAGACATGACCCGGTGACTAGGCAACAACAACTACAGACTCTCACTTTAGGTACTAGTCAAAGTATCTAAAGCATCTGCTACATCCTGGCTTCCAAGTCTTGTTAGTTTGATGTCATCAACATAAGAAGCCAACATCATGTCATGTGAAATAGGGAGTAAGTCAAATATGGACTAAATTGTGGACCAGATGCAGAGTTGACGTAATCCCAAGGCAAGACAGTGGAGATGGACAGCTCTTCCTGCCATGTGAAAACAAATTGCAGCTAACACTGTCTTCCTGTTTGAATAGACAGAATAGTTACTACATCCAAAGTTGAAAGTGGAAATCGCTCAGTCGTGTCTAACTCTTTGAGACCCTATGGACTGTCCATGGAATTTTCTAGGCCAGAATACTGGAGAAGGTGGCCTTTCCCTTCTCCAGGGGATCTTCCCAACCCAGGGATCAAACCCAGGTCTTCTGCATTGCAGGTGGATTCTTTACCAGCTGAGCCACAAGGGAAGCCCAAGAATACTGGAGTGGGTAGCTTATCCCATCTCCAGGGGATCTTCCTGACCCAGGAATCAAATTGAGATCTCCTGCATTGCAGGCAGATTCTTTACCAACTGAGCTATCAGGGAAGTCCAAAAGTTGCATGCCAGATGTTAGGAACTATACTGGTTTACTCTAGTAAAGAGGCCACATCTGGGACAGCAGATGAAATTTTGAGATCAAACAGCAAGGAGATCAAACCAGTCAATTCTAAAGGAAATCAACCCTGAAGATTCACTGGAAGAACTGGGGCTGAAGCTGAAGCTCCAGTACTTTGGCTAACTGATATGAAGAGCCAACTCATTGGAAAAGACCCTGATGCTGGGAAAGATTGAGGGCAGAAGAAGAGGGTGACAGAGGATGAGAGGGTTGGGTAGCATCAATGACTTAATGGACATGAGTTTAAGCAAACTCTGGGAGATAGTGAAGGACAGGGAAGCCTGGTGTGCTGTAGTCCATGGGGCAAAGAGTTGCACACAACCGAGTGACTGAACAACAATAAGGGGAAAGAAACTGAATAAACTAGATATTTATGTGTTCCCCTGATAGCTCAATAAGCTAAGAATCCACCTGCAATGCAGAAGACCCTGGTTTGATTCCTGGGTCTGAAAGATCCACTGGAGAAGGGATAGGCTACCCACTCCAGTATTCTTGGGCTTCCCTTGTGGCTCAGCTGGTAAAGAATCCACCTGCAATGAGGCAGACCTGGGTTCGATCCCTGGGTTGGGAAGATCCCCTGGAGAAGGGAAAGGCTACCCACTCCAGTATTCTGGCCTGGAGAATTCCATGGCCTGTATAGTCCATGGGGTCACAAAGAGCTGGACATGACTAAGCAACTTGCACTTGCATAATTGAATCACTTTGTTGTGCACCTGAAACTCACACATTTTAAATCAAGTAGACTTCAATTTTAAACAAGTCACAATAAAAATAATCCTCTGTATTTCTTCAAGATCTGATAGTTGCATAGACAAAATAGATATGTTAAAAGGGATATGATAAAAAAACCCATAATTCCCACAACTCTAAGTCTTTTTGTGATTTAATTGTACATGCATTTCTGGGACTTTTCCAGGAATGAGGCACTGTTTGGGGGTTATTCCTGCAGTGGGGAGGGGAAGTTCTGAAGCTGTGCTAACACCATAGCTACTAGCCACATGAGCACTTGAAATGTGGTTAGTCTGTAATGAAGTATTCTGTAAGTGTAAAAAAAATATGTATCACATTTTGAAGACTTGTTGAGGTCCTTTAATGGACTGGAACCTGGTGGTCCGGAGTCAACTGATAAGAAAGTAAAGGAGAGAGAAAGAGGCTGATATTCCTTGGTTTACGCAGAAAGCCAATAAAGCCCCTGGCACGGGGCTTGCTCTGTTCACAGAGACCTCAGGTGCCCTCTCAATGGGGTGAAGGTGCAGAGCACTTTCTCGAGAGGGTCTTAGAAGCCTGGGCAGGAAAGTGAACCCAGAGAGCCTCTGCGCTCGAGGGGATCAGCCTGAAAAAGAGAGAGAGAGAGAAAGAAAGCAAGATAGGGGGACCAAAGCTCTGACGGAGCAAAGGTGTTTTATTCAACATTGTGTAGGTATTTATACTGTCTTACAAGATAGCTATTTTCAGCAGAGATAAAATCAAAAATTACAAGGAAACATGAGGTCACCCACATGAAAGAGAGAGGATTGTAAATAATCACTTTTACCATATGGTTTATAAAAAGGATGAAGGTACTCATCACTGTATAGAAAAACTAATGAAGGAATGCCTGGATTCCTCAGCCCCCAGGAGAGGCTTGCCTCTCCTTTTAATTCCTGAATATTCATAAGGAACAGAGAATTCCTGACAGATCCAAAACAGCACACAGGAACCCTCCTGTTAAATGCTTCCTGACAAAGACTTAGTACAAAAGCAGGTATATTAAGAAGTTTTGTATTAATTGTATACTGCAGTGATAGTATTTTGGATATATCATGTGAAATAAAATATACTGTTAAAGTTAATGTCATGTCGCTCATTTCTTCTTGTCTTTTAAAAATATGGCCACTAGAAAAGTTAAAAATTATATTTATGTCTCACTTCATATGTCCATGTAGCAACTACTTGAAGGCTTCAATTGCTTTTCTTACCACAATAGCTTTCATGACAGAGGAAATTGGAATTGGGCCAGTGATTGAATTTATCTGTTCCAGCTACATGCATAACCTCAGAATGAGTTTGGGATCTCGTAGTGTCCATGGTCGGAGAAGGCAATGGCACCCCACTTCAGTACTCTTGCCTGGGAAATCCCATGGATGGAGGAGCCTGGTAGGCTACAGTCCATGGGGTCACTAAGAGTTGGACATGACTGAACGACTTTACTTTCACTTTTCACTTTCATGCATTGGAGAAGGAAATGGCAACCCACTCCAGTGTTCTTGCCTGGAGAATCCCAGGGACAGAGGAGCCTTGTGGGCTTCCGTCTATGGGGTCACACAGAGTCGGACACGACTGACGTGACTTAGCAGCAGCAGCAGCAGCACGGTAAGACTGATAAGTGTCCACGGTAAGTGTCCACGGTAAGACTGATTAAAACTAAGGCATTTATAATTCAAACACCATAGCCTGCAACTGACTTGTAAGCCATAGTGACATTCTAGTTTACTTTTATTTCAAAGCTGAAGGTTGAGGGTTTTTTTCCCCTAAATGTACATTTACCGTGATAAATAGCTGTCTCTTTGGAGAGGGGAAGAGTAAGAGGCACAGTACAAACCTGTCCTGTTATCAGAGTCTTTTGTCAGGGGTATGCAATCTTCCTTTGATTTAAGGGGTTCAGAGTTTCTGAAATGGATCAGGCTTGGGGATTGAGGAAGGAAGTGGCATTCTGTATAATAGTAGTCCAAGTAAGTTCTCTTTTCCAGCAGATTGTTTGCTTTTTTCTTTCCCCAGGGGCTTGTGATGGTGGTGGTTCATAAATCAAGTAAAACCTTGTGGTTGGCTGTCTTTGTTTCACTTCTGGATCTTCTGTTTAGGTAATTGGATGCCATGCAAAAGTCAGACCATTCAGATTACCACCATAGTACCTTTGCCAATTATGATAATTATCCATACCATACCTCAGAGGGTTAAGTCTGATGCTTGGCCTTGCTTAAGTGTCCTGCCCTTATCTTATTACCATTGTTGGAAATCAAGAAGATGATTTCAGGACAGCTAGTTCCTCCCATCTGCATTCCTGGCTTGTACGTGCTTTTCAAAGTTTCTGGCTCTTCTAAACTGATGAATTTTTGAATGGTATTGTGATATGAGCACAGTGGGCTCCATATATGGGTTCAGCATCCAGGGATACAGAGGGCCAACTGTGTACTATACCATTTTATATAAGAAATTTGAGCATCTGTGGATTTTGGTATCACCAAGGCCTGGGGAGTGAGGATGGGGATGTCCTGGAACCAGTTCCCTGCAGATCCTGAGGAATGGGTATATAGTTGATCTCTATTGGGAAGAAGATTGAATCACCTATGATAAATCCAGTCCTAAATCCCTGTCTTCCTAAGTCTTTCTATTTGTTCCTCTCTATTAAACCCTGGAATTTCTGACTTCTTGGCTTATTTGATGTGGTTCATCTTTGAGTCAGTTCGCAGTCTGCCAGTTGAGAAAAACAATTAGATTCACTCCAGCTGCTGGATAGTTATCTTTTCATCCAACATCTCTGGAAAGAATACCAGATTGAAAAATAGAGTCTAATCTTTATTTATGCCTTTCTTTCCTTAGCCAAGCCCTTAATCTCACATAACATTCTCCAAGGTTTTGCTGATAAATTAGGAAAGACTTAAAGTCTTTGTATATCTTAAACTTATCCCTGGTTCTGGGTCCCTGAGGACATGCTAGGCTATAATTCTCATTATAAGTCTGAAGTCAATCAGAGATGATAAGGATCTGGGGAGAATTGGCTCCCTCTTGCAAAGTAAATATCTATAGCAAGATCACTGTGGATTCCCAGACAGGAGAGGAGGAGAAAGTGGAGGGGGAGGAGGGAGAAGGGAGAGGAAGGTATTAGGGGAAAGGAGGAGCTGAATCTGCTGCCAAGAGAGGCTCAGTGGGGATTTGGGATACTCTGAGTCACATGCATTCCCCCAAGTCAGTTCTTGGCACCCGCTTCTTTCTGGTTAATGCCATAACTTCTGCAATAGACTTGATGAAGCTCTGAATTTAACTCAGGTTTGAATTTAATATGCTGCAGAATCAAACTTTTAGGAAGCATCAGGGAATGCAAACTGGCCATCACAAGCAAGAGTGTGAAGGAGACCAGACAGGAAGCACTGAGAGCAGCCAGTCATACAATGGAAGCAACTAGAGAGTGATGCCCTGGATTGCTCTGGTAAAGCTGGGGAGTCAGATGAAGTGGCTGTGATCCTGACATGGACTTTGCTTGGGTGTCAGCCTTCTGGGATCTTAGGGGGTCAGACCCTCTAAAGGCAGACTTGGGGGGCTTCCCTGGTGGTCCATTGGTTAAGAATCTGCTTTGCAATGCAGGGGACACAGGTTCAATCCCTGAATGGGGGCCTAAGACCCCACATGCTGTGGGTCTATGGAGCCCAAGCACCACTACAAAAGGTACCACATGACCCAAGGAAGAGCTCACGGGACACAGCTAAGACCCAATGCAGCCAAGGAAGTAAAATAGAGCCAAAAAAAAAAAAGCAGACTGGGTTTTTATGACACAAAAAAGCATTCTTGTTGTTGAAAGTTAGCAGCTTATAAGATACATTCCCATCTGACCTGTACAAAAGGAAAAAAAGAAAAGCTTCTGTTCACACTTGGGTCACAGGGGTGTATAGAGTTTCTGTAAATAAATAGAATTCCTCACTGGGATTAGAGAAGCAACTTCCCTGCTGGCTTCTCTGCCTTCAAGTTCATCCTGTCTACAAGCTCATTCATCTCCAGACAGCAGCCAGGGATATCTTTCAAACACATGAAACCTATTACAGCTCCCCATCACCTTCAGAATAAAGCCCAAACTCTTTAACCAGGCTCTCAAACCTCTGCACGCTCCACTCTGCCGACATCTCCAGCCTCATCTCATTGTCCCCACCTCCATGTTTATCCCTATTCTCAACCCTACAGCTTTTCACTGAAAGATGACACAGTTCTTTTTTTAAAAAAAAATAAATAATTAATTAATTTTGGGGTCTTTGTTGCTGTGTACAGGCTTTCTCTACCTGCAAAGAGATGGGGCTACCCTTCATTGTGGTGCACAGGCTTCTCACTGCAGTGACTACTCTTGTTGTGGATCACAGACTCCATTAGGTCCATGGGCTTCCGTAGTTGTGGTGCACTGGCTTAGTTGCCCATTGACATGTGGAATCTTCCCCAACCAGGGATCAAACCCATGTCCCCTACAGTGGCAGGCGGATGCTTATCCACTGTACACCCAGGGAAGTCCCTGATACAACTTCTTATAGGACTCTGGAACAGATGGGGAGAAATGTTCTTCAAAAAGGCACAGCCTTCTAATCAGGGTGGATGCTGTCCAAAGGAATATCATAATCACAAATTTTCTGCTAGGCTTTCTTTATGACTAAAGGATAAATTGTTCCTTTTGTTCACCTGAACATCCTGGTGGACTTTGGCTAGGCAGAGGTGAGTGTGGAGCCAAGTTTGAAATCTATAGTTAATTTGGCCTATGTAAAGACTAGGATGAAGATGGGAAGGGACAAAAAATGATGAGGAGCTCAGATGGTAAAGAAAGGAAACAGCTAGGTTAAAGAGAGAAAATAGAGAGAGAGAGAGAGAGAGAGAGTGAGAGAGAGAGAGAGAGAGAGACTACTGCCAGTAAATCTTAGGTGAAAGAACAAAGGACTTTTCATGTCTAAGGAGCAAGTTCAGGTTATTTTGTAACTGCAGCCCCTCCTTCAAGACTCAAAAACCTCATCAAAGCTTGGAACAGCTTTAACTTCCCCAGTTTCTTCTTTCACACCCCAACTGCTAGGTTTTAAGATAACTTAGAATTTTAGCTAGTTCAGTTCAGTTTAGTTGCTCAGTCGTGTCCGACTTTTTGTGACCCCATGAATCGCAGCACACCAGGCCTCCCTGTTCATCACCAGCTCCCAGAGTTCACTCAGACTCACGTCCATCGAGTCNCAAGTCTTGATCATGACTCTTTTGCCTATAGCTAATCACTCAATAGCTAGGAATGCAGACTGTGGAGCCAGCCTTCTTGGGTTCACTTGCCAGCATCACCACTTGCTCTGTGCACCTCTGTGCCTCCAGCGGAAACCAGTGTTACTTCCTTTTCAGATAGATCTGAAAATTAGAGATAATGCGTATGCAAAGCCACAATCTCAATAAAAGCATTGTGTTACTGTGATAAGGATCTCCAGTGCCAGGCTGTGGTCGCTAAGTGAGAATGAAAACTTGGTTACTCAAGTCTACAAAGTAGCTCTTCTTTCCTTCAAGGCGTGAGGAAAAGAATGGTTGTGAATCTAACGGAGGCGGGTGGCATGATCTTCTGTATACAGTATGCCCTTGTATTCTGTATACAGTACAGCACTTGCTGGCTCAGAGTCAATATTCCGGTGTTCAAGGAGAAAAATCTATCAGATTAACTAGAATTATTATAAACAGTGCTACTGTAAGCCTATATAGTACTGCCCAGAATGTTAACACCAATGGACTGAGCTTCAAGACATGGCAGGCAGTTACAAGAGTTTAGGACATAGGCCTGCATTCTTGTGAGAATAATCCATGAAGCCACAAAGCTGAGAGAACCTGGTGTTTATGGTAGGGCATTGCACATGCCCTGTGAAATGAGATGCACCCCAAGATGGGCAGCACTCAAGGAATTTTATCTGACTGGAATGTTCCCAGCTATCATTCTTTAAAAAGACAACTGATTTTGTATAATTCAAAGGCAGTTTCCCAGGTGTTCTCAGACTTGGGGCACTGAGAGCAGTTAGGGTGTGTGTGTGTGTGTGTGTGTGTGTGTGTGTGTGGCAAGGGGTTGGGGGATGGGGTGGGAGTGGGTGTAGGGAACTGAGATCTTTCTAGAACTAGGAGCTTTCTTCTGCAAGGCTTTATAGCTTCCATGGTTCCCAAACTGTCATATGAGTAAGACATTTTAAATGCCAACCACAAGTTGAGAATGCTCAGCTTCAATAAGCTCTCTTGAGATTCTGATGCAGGCAACTTCCAGTACACTCTGAGGAGCATTTCAGTGGAGGTCTCTCACCGAGGGATGTACTTTAAGGAAGTCAAGGACATTGGAGCAGAGGTGGTGGCCTTGGGCCCAGGAGGGTTGAGACTCCACTCTTAGGACATCATTTTGCTGATCTGAAGTGGCCATGATATTGTGATTTATAATAAGAATATGATAATGAAAACCATATATTCAGTCTTCATCCCCATCCCTGGCACAGAGCTCCTAAAGCATTCCTTAAGGGATGAGCGTCACAAAAGTGTCTTTTGTTATATGAATGAGGTGACTTTGGGACCATTCTAAATTGGGGGCTGGCTGTTACTGAGAGAGCTGGCACTTGTAGGCCCACCCCCATGACCTCGCGGAAAGGGAGAGAGGCTGGAAGTTGAATCAGTTACCAATAGACGATGGTGTAATCCATTGTGTCTTTGTATTGAAGCCTCCATTAAAAGCCAAAGGGACAGAGTTCAAAGGCCTTCCTGGTTGATGAACACATGCAGATCGGGGAGAACATCAGGCTCTGAGAGGACGTGGGAGCTCCGTTGTTGCTGTTTAGTTGCTAAACGGTGTCCAGCTCTGCAACTGCATAGACTGTGGCCCACCAGGCTTCTCTGTCCATAGGATTTTCCAGGCAAAAATACTGGAGTGGGTTGCCATGCCCTCCTCCTGGGGGAATCTTCCCAACCCAGGGATTGAACCTAGGTCTCTCACATTGAAAGCAGATTCTTTACAGTCTGAGCCACCAGGGAAGTCCAAGAATTCAGAAGTGGATAGCCCATCCCTTCTCCAGGGGATCTTCTTGACCCAGGAATTGAACTGGGGTCTCCTGCATTTCAGGTGGATTCTTTACCAGCTGAGCTACCAGGGAAGCCTCCAGAGAAAGCTAGAAAAAATTGAAAGTGAAAGCCGCTCAGTTGTGTCCAATTCTTTGCGACCCTATGGACTTAAACAGTCCACAGAATTCTCCAGGCCAGAATACTGGAGTGGGTAGCCTTTCCTTTCTCCAGAGGATTTTTTCCAACCCAGGGATCGAACCCAGGACTCCTGCATTGCAGGCAGATTCTTTACCAACGGAGCTATCAGAAAGAGCTAAAAGCTCCTTATTTAACATCTAGGGGTAAGGATCCAGATCTGTCTGCCTTTCCTTCTCTTCCTTGCTGTGATCATCTCTGGGGAAAACTGAGACCAAGGACACTAGAAAGCAGGTCTAG
>SJYW01024781.1:230460-259288 GCA_006410735.1 Raphicerus campestris | reverse complement strand
ACTGAACTGAACTGAACACTCTCATGTAAATAAGACTAAGAAATGGAAGAGGGGCTTCCCTGGTGGCTCAGTGGTAAAGAGTCCACTTGCTAATGCAGGAGACACAGGTTCAATCCCTAGTCTGGGAAGAGCCTACATATTGTGAAGCAGCTAAGCTCATGGGCCGCAACTATAGATCCTGTGCTCTAGTGCCGGGAGCGGGCCCAAGTGTGCTAGAGCCTGTGCTCCACGACAAGAAGCCCTCACACCACAACTACAGGAAAGCCCGTGCAGCAACAAGGACCCAGCACAGCCAAAAAAAAAAAAAGAAAAAGAAACGGAAGATACTCCAGTGGCTAAAAACCATACATACAAAAATATTCAACCTCAATCAGTCATTTAAAAATCTATAAGCAATGAGGTACAATATTTTCATCTGTCAAATTTAAAACGACTTAGGAAAAGGCAATTCTGAGTTCTAGCAACCATGCCAAGTAATGAGCAGTTACAAACCTCCTCTCTTGAAACATTTCAGCAGTATGTGTCAGAAACTGGAAAGAAATTATGCATTAACATTTTATTTATTTTTTCTTTATTAAAAAATTGAGATATAATTCCCATACCATAAAGTTTACCTTTTAAAGTGTGCCATTCAGAGGTGTTGTGTGTGTGTGTGTTTTTAAAGTATATTCACAGTGTTGTGCAACTGATCACCACTATCTAGCTGCAAAACATTTTCATTATTTCAAAAAAAAACCCTGTATCTGCCAGAGTCATTCCTCTTTCCTACCATCCTCCAGCCCCTGGCAGCTACTGATCTACTTCCTGTCCCCACAGATTTGCTGACTCTGGACATTTCATACAGATGGAGTCATATACTATGTAGCCTTGTATATCTAACTTGTGTTATGTAGCATGTTTCCAAGGTTGCCTTGGGGCATGTATCAGCACTTCATTTCTTTGTGGGACTGAATACTGTTCCATGGTATGCATGTACTAAATTTTGTTTATCCGTTTGTCAGGTGATGGACATTTGGGTTTTGTCCCACTTTTTGGTTATTATGAACAATGTTGCTATGACCATTTATGTCCAAGTTTTTTGTGGGCACATAGACTCCTTGTTTTCAATTCCCTTGGGTGTATATCTAGGAGAGCTTTTAGTTACGTACGCATCCGTTCTTATATAGTAAACCTGCACGATTTTTTATAATTTGAAAAGCAATATGTTTCCTTGAAAAAACCCACAAGAACCAATAGGCTTACGGGGTGTTGGTGACACGGTCACCTCTGATTCCTTCCAATAACCACTGGCTTCTCAAATTTAAAACCAAATAAAAACAAACAACGATAAAACGGAACTAGACAATTCCAGAAGAGTGAAACGAAATTTTAGTGTTTTCCTCACATGCAGAGAAATCCTTTCATCAAGCAGAAGGGGGGGAAGGAGCCAGCAAATGCATTGCTAACACAGGCAGGGGAAAGATGTGAATGATGTTTGAACTAGTATTAAGGAGTTTCTCCTCGATTACCAATGAAAACCACTTGTGAAAGTACTGGAGGGAAGGGAAGGTGAGAGAGAAATGGATACAAAAATGACTAGGAAGACATGCCAAGTTCAGGCCATTAAAAAGCTGGAAATATCTCAAGGACACAAAACGAAATGCCTGACAAAACAGACAATAATGTGAGTACTCAGCGCTCTGGAGAGGTCGTGGACTGAATATGAGATGAGGGTTAAAGGGCAGAGGATCCTAATAGAGAAAATTAAGTTGGAGGGAGAGAGAGGAACTTTCAGACCACAGAAACAGCATGAGAAAAAGGAAGTACTGGCTCAATTTGAAGAACAGGGGGTGGAGGTGGGGTGGTGGGAGAGAAGGTGGAATGAAGTGAAAAAAAGGAAGGACTCTTGAGTGATGCTGAGGAACATGGGGTCAGAAAGAGAAGCCAAAGTCAACTAGAGGTTAAGCTCTAGGTTAATATAGAAACAGAGCAGGGAGTAAAACAAGCAGGAAATAAAAAGCAAAATAAGAGCAAAATTAAAAGGTGCAGACTGTGGGTGGATGGGCAGGGCTGGGAAGTCAAAAATGTTTGTTGGATGATGATCATGGTATAGACAGCATCTGTACTGTCTTAAATTAAGTGAACCATCTCAAATAGTCACCAGGCTGGAAGACTGGAAGGGACTCTTCATTGCCTGTGTAAGGAATTCAAGTCAGAATTCTTTTTAGCCTAGGATTACTGGGACCTCGGATGAAAAATGCATCACTGTTGCAATTTCCAAGCATCTATAGTCCAAACTTTCATTAATTCCTGGCAGGCTCCTTAAGTCCTAATAATCTGATTTTGGTTCTTTCCACTCTATTGAATGTGAGCAGCAGCCAGCCACTTTTTTTGTGGGGGGTTTTGGCCCTGCTGTGTAGCTTGTGAAACCTTAGTTCCCCAACCCAACCAGAGACTGAACCTGGTCCCACAACAATGAAAGCATAGAGTTCTAACCACTGGACAACTGGAGAATTCTCAGAGCAGCCTTTCTTAAAACTTTTTTGGCGCGAGTCAGATGGTTACTCTCAGGGTCAGAAGCCATTTCTAGCTCTATCAGAACACCTCGCCCTCTTCTCTTTCCCTGAAGAAAATACAACGTAAAACAAGACAGACCATCCATAAAGAAGCTAAGTTCTCATGTTGTTCAGTTGCTAAGTCCTGTCTCTTCGCAACCCCATGGACTGCAGCATGCCAGGCTCCTCTGTCCTTCACTATCTCCCAGAGTTTGCTCAAACTCATGTCCACTGAATTGGTGATGCCATACAACCATTTCATCCTGTCACCCCCTTCTCCTCCTGCCTTCAGTCTTTCCCGGCATCAGGGGCAATGAGTTGACTCTTCACATCAGGTGGCCAATGTATTGGAGCTTCAGCTTCAGCATCAGTCCTTCCAATGAATATTCAGGGTTGATTTCCTTTAGGACGGACTGGTTTGATCTCCTTGCTGTTCTCACACGCTGACACGGCAGGAAGCATTTCTGCTCCTGAACTCACCAGCCTTCATTCCTTTTTGTCCATGACCTCACTGACTATTTTCTTCTTGAAATCTAAGGCACCTGTGATATTCCTTGCACAACTTTTCTTCTTTGAAAGGAGAGAGGAACTAGCCCTCACTGTATGTGTATATATATATATGGAGAAGGCAATGGCAACCCACTCCAGTACTCTTGCCTGGAAAATCCCATGGGCGGAGGAGCCTGGTGGGCTGCAGTCCATGGGGTCGCTAAGAGTCAGAAACGACTGAGCGGCTTCACTTTCACTTTTCACTTTCATGCACTGGAGAAGGAAAAGGCAACCCACTCTAGTGTTCTTGACTGGAGAATCCCAGGGATGGGGGAGCCCAGTGGGCTGCTGTCTATAGGGTTGCACAGAGTCAGACATGACTGAAGCAACTTAGCAGCATATATACATATATAATTACCTCCCCATTTCAGATGGTTAACAAACATGGGGTCAGAAAGAATAAATGAACTGTCTCAAACTCCATAGTTACCAAAAGGCTGTCTGCCACATTGGCAGCCTCTCTTGCTGGGTGCTTTTCTCCCATTGGATGTCTAAATAGGCGACCAGGACCCTGTCCTTGGTTCTTGTCCGTTAACACTGTCTTTGGTTATTGTTCTCAGTGGTTCTCAGCTATCATCTCTACGGAAATGACCCCAAGTCTCTACTTCCAAACTCACTTCTTGCCCTGCTTTGCAACCCCCTGGAATGTAGCCTGCCAGGCTCCTCTGTCCATGCAAATTTTCCCAGTAAGAATACTGGAGTGGGTTGCCATTTCCTACTCTAGGAGATCTTCCTAACCCAGGGATCGACTCCATGTCCCTTGCATTGGCAGGCACATTCTTTACCGCTGTGCCACCTGGGAAGCCTCCATGCTTCACAGCAGCCCATCAATGGTCTGTGGAATTCTCTGACCTCCTGCCTGTGTTCCTTCCACTGGCCTGGTGTTGGTCAGGTGTTGGAAGATGACACAAGTTCCAGGGTTGATGTCAAGGGTAATCAAACATCAAAAACCAGGTGAAAACGGGAGCTGTGGAGGCAGCAGGGGAGGGCATAACAGATGCTTTCAGTCCTGGTATAAAGAAATGATATCCTTCTATTGTTTAATTACAAGTCCATGGTGTTAGCACAGATGTCTTCAGGACTAATAGACTAGACAACAAAGCACATGAAGCCACCCAGAGTCTCTGCCAATCTCTCCCAGGACCGGGCAGGGGCTGTGCAAAGTGTTTAGCACATTCTGGCTCTTAGACAACCAGCTGCTTAAGAAACAAAGCTATATACGGGTTTCCCAGGGGGCACTAGTGGTAAAGAACCCAGACAAAAAGACATTGGTTCCATCCCTGGGTCAGGAAGCTTCCCTGGAGTAGAGCATGGCAACCCATGGGATGCCTGGAGAATCCCATGGACATAAGAGCCTGGTGGGCTACAGTTCATAGGGTCACAAAAAGTTGGCCACGACTGAAGCAGTTTAGCACACAGTTACATATTTTTATTTGTTTTTTAAAAATATGTGGAGCTAGTGATGCTCAGCTATCTCTCACAGAGGTTTGTATTTTTAAGACAAATTACTCCAATGCATTCCCTGCAGTTCTACAGATTGTTGCTCACCATTTTGTAATGTCTGTCTCCCTTCCAACCAAAAGAAGTTTAGTCATAAACTATAACTTGAAAAGAATAAATAATCCAAACATTATACCCTAATAAACATGAGAGGGAAATGTCTAAACTATTTTCATGTACATAAACATAGTTCTGTGGTATGTAGTAATCTCATCTATCAAATGATACATGTAGAGCATTTAAACTAGCTTTATAATTATATTCTTGTTTGGCAGGTTTGAGTCTGGTTCTCAAGAACAACTTAAGAGTTGGAATATGGATGGTTATTGAAGTTACTGATTTTTTTAAAAAAACTTAAGGTTTATACAATGAGTTTTAAAGCTTTGTAGGCAGAACTTTAAACAACAGGATCTAGTAAAGGGACCTGAAAGACGCAGGTGGGGGCCATTCCCAGTTCTGCCAACAACTGTATATCTAACCCCCTGTGATCACAGCTTTCACAGTGGATGTCTCAGCTTTTTACACTAAAATAAGGGCAAGGACTCTTCAAAGTTTGCCTAGCTATAAAATCTCTAAGACCTACACACAAATTTTGTTGATCATTTCTGAAGCATCAGAATTAGAAGTCTACTTTACAGACCAAGAGGAATGAGCCTGTTTACTGGGCCAAGGTGCTAGGTGTGGGGCCTCTGGCAGGTCACAGCCAAACCTCTTCTACAGTCTTTCTCCCTTGGGATTGGCTCTCCAGGTAAAAGCATTCTTCTCTGAGGGCTGGTGGTAAAACAAGCCCGGGGATGCCTCCAAGCTTGGGAGGAGCCTGTCATGGCTAGTGTGCGGGTGGCACGGAGTCTGTTTTTCTCTGAGGTCTCCAGCAGTGAAGCCACTCCATTCATTTGCTTGGATCTACCTTTCCCAGCCATTGGGTGGTAAGATCTCAAAGGCGGAGATCAGGTTGTAAGTGTAGGTGAGAAGAGACTAAAGGACCACTGAGTATTTTCTAAATGTTTTAATGGGCCAGGAATTTTCAAATCTGCCTGCACAGAGCAAAGAGTAGTGCTCAGGCTTCACCCAGAATAATTAAACCAGACTTCAGAGGCAGGGCCCAGGCATCTGTAGTCTTTAAAAAAGATTCTTCAGGTGATTTTAACATTAGGCCAATACAGAGAAGCCTGACTGCCTGATGGCTCAGTTGGTAAAGAATCCACCTGCAATGCAGGAGACCCCAGTTCAATTCCTGGGTTGGGATGATCCCCTGGAAAAGGGAAAGGCTACCCACTCTGGTATTCTGGCCTGGAGATTTCCATGTACTGTACAGTCCATGGGGTCGCAAAGAGTCGGACACTACTGAACAACTTTCACTCACTCCCTCTCATCTCATCTGTAGCACAGGTAAATTTTCTTTGAATAATTCTGCTGTGAATGGTAGAACATGTTATTTATAAAAATATAAAAGACACGAAATAAAAATACATTATTGCTAATGTTTTGATTGTATTCAAATTTTTTATTTTTTGAAAAACTTAAGACAGTGATTTTAAATAATAAACATGGTATATTATAGACACTTTTTAAAGACAGTTTATTAAATTTAGACTCCTACAGTTCTGCTGTGATGCTTTCTTCAACATGTATATAATTTCTTATCATTTTATTATCACTTCAAACTTGCTAATAAACAAACAATTGCTCTGTCTGCTTAAGTGAAACTTCATTGGAAGGAAATACTCCACTATCACATAAAAAACACATATACAGAACAGTCATTTTTTTAAAAATATTTACAAACACAAGAAGTTTGTCCAGCCATTTTGGTTTTGCTGTTACACTGCCCATACTGAGATCAGCAAAAAACTAAGGAATAAGCAAGATTTCATTTCAGCAGTGCAAAAGATGGCATCAACCAAACTTCCTTAAACAAAACCAACAAATCACAAACATGGTCAGCAAAATTCAGCTTGTATGACAATGACTTAAATAAATAGAGTGGGTCACAACTAGACTGGTTTGCACTGTGCAACTTTCCTCAGGGAACAATACTACCCCCCATTTCACACAGAAAGAAATATGCATCAAAGCCTTTGTTCATGAAGAAAATGCCCTTCAAACAAATTCATCATAAGGCAAAAAAAAACAAAGAATGAAGCAGTTTGGCCCAGAGAAAGCGTGCATATAATGTGTACACACAGTATATACAGGTTTACCGATACACTGCGATTTAAACCATGTATATACTCATTACACAATTAAATGAAACTGGCTCAGTGAAGTGAAAAAGTATTCATATAAATATGTAGTTATTGCTAATAAGTGACNGCATATAATGTGTACACACAATATATACAGGTTTACCGATACACTGCGATTTAAACCATGTATATACTCATTACACAATTAAATGAAACTGGCTCAGTGAAGTGAAAAAGTATTCATATAAATATGTAGTTATTGCTAATAAGTGACACATTATGCTTTGACATGGAAACTGCAGAAACAAAAAAAAGTTTGAAGCTGCCATATTGCCAGCGTCAGCCCTGCAGCAGGCATTCATACAGACAACACGCCATCCGTTCCTGAAGAAAAAGCAAAAAAACTCCACTGCAATAAGAAAAGGGAGAAAGGCGTATGCACTGTCCCTTACATTTTCGCCTTTTTTTTTGTCTTAAACAAAAACAAGTCCAGTTCACCACAAGTTTAGCACAACCTGACAAGCGGGTTTAGCGGCGTGATGGGGAGAGAATAGTGAAACAGAGCATGCATTTACAACCGGAACTGTTCTAGTCTATTTTGTCATACAAACTGGAATACAAAAGCCCAATTTAAATAAGACTAGACTAACAGGAATTAAAAAAAAAACCACACACAGTAGACTTAGTCTGATACTGATTAATTTTAAGAGTAAAACTCATTCTGTCCCCTCTTAATACTCTACTGTAATTTATTTCTTGATGGCTAGAATATTTACTTAAAAAAGATATTAAATACCTGTATCATGAAATTACATTCTTTTTAACAATAAGACGGACTGTGTAAGAAAATAGCTCATGTGTGAAATGTGTCTGAAATGCATTTTTCCTCACAACTATCAAAACATTCACTCACATTAAAACAAACCCCCCTCCCCCCACCCCCTGACAAAAAGTTAAGGAAAGATGGGGTGGGTCAGGGGAGGAGCAGGGAAGGACAGATTCACCAGCACAGTGATTAACAATGGTTCCAGACAGAACCAACAAGAGTTGGTCAAAAAGATGCCTTCGCGATATGGCTACAATTAAAAACCAAACTCAACCACTTTTGGTTCATCGCGGTGAGACCGAAAAAATATTTCTCACAGATTCATATAAATACTAGACTCCAGCTCTCTCGTTATTATTACTTTTAAAGTTTTTTCTGTTTGTTTTTGCAAGGCCTAGCTATCGTATTACAATTTATATTTGCTCTGCAACGACTACAAGAGGTAGGCATGAAGCATGAAAAAGTTTCTCAGTTAGTACCTCGCTGTGGGCGCTCCCCTGCATAATACCTTTCACTTTAGACATGAAAAGGGATCTCACCTTTTAGTCCCTCCTCACCACCCCAGCAAAGCTGCTGCCATCTCACACATGTTCTAAAAGAGTGTACTCACCAGTAAGAAACTTTCTCCACTGAAGGATACTGTCATAGTGTTTGTTGCAGAACATTCATTTATATATAGATTTATTTATATACTCTTAAAAAAAAATGACAACAAAAACCAAACCCAGGTTCCTAGAACCAATTCTCTTGATTCTCTACTTCCACAAAATAAAATATAATCATTTGGCCAAGACTACAGATGTGTTTTTTTTTTCTTCCTTTTTTTTTCTTTTCACAGATGCAAGCGCCATGCAAAAATAAATTAAAGAACAGATACCAAAACATACATGTGATAAAACTACTGAAGGTAGATTCTTTAAAAGTATTTATATAAAGATAATTTATAATACTTCTCTTTTTTCCTTTATGTACAGTCACAAAGCTGTAGCTATACATCTAGAATCTCCTCAGCCGTGCCTCCACAGCGCAGTCTGTAGCGACCAGTTCTCCAGCTTATCGTTGGGTCCCATAAGGCCGACAAAAAAATGTATATTGTCATGGATTCACGGATGAACCAGGCTACTGCATAGTCAAGCTTTGAAAAACACAGCGTGCCACCCTAGGAAGTAAGAACATACATAATTCACTGCCTGATTACAGACCCGGTTAAAAAGTGAGGTACTTCCATTTAACTCTGTTAAAGACATCACATAAAATCAAGTTTGGGGCTTCCCTGGCAGCTCAGTGGTAAAGAATCTGCCTGCCAATGCAGGAGACGTGGGTTCCATTCTTGATTCCAGGAAGATCCCACATGCTGTGGAGCAATGAAGCCCGTGCACCACAACTACTGAGCCTGTGCTCCAGAGTCCAGAAGCCGCAACTACTGAAGCCTATAAACCCATGATCCACACCAAGAGATGGTAATGCAGTGAGAAACCCACACACCACAACTAGAGCGCAGTCCCTGCTCGCCACAACTACAGACAACCCCATGCAGCAAGACCCAGCACAGCCAAATGTAACATAAATACATAGAAACTATGTCTGCATAACCAGCTGAATGTTGAAAATCAAGTTCCATTTTGTATCCACAGTCCACTAAGGAAACTAATGCTCAATTTGATTTTAATCTTCACTGGGGGGCTAAAAAATTGGCTTTAGATAATGTAACAGTCATGTTATATTGGTTAAGAAAAATGTTCATTAGGANCAAGTTCCATTTTGTATGCACAGTCCACTAAGGAAACTAATGCTCAATTTGATTTTAATCTTCACTGGGGGGCTAAAAAATTGGCTTTAGATAATGTAACAGTCATGTTATATTGGTTAAGAAAAATGTTCATTAGGAATAGAAGCAGTATTAACATAAACTGCTATCCTAACATATTTTAAGTTTGAAGACTTGTCAATTTGCTTTAACATAATTTTTTTTTTTTTTGTAGTCTTAATAAAAGTGACTGTATAACCAGCTGAAGGTTGAAAATCAAGTTCCATTTTGTGTCCACATTCCACAAAGGAAATTAATGCTTAATTTGATTTTAATCTTCACTGGGGGGCTAAAAAATGGCTCAGACATATTTTCAACTTTTTCTAAATCAAACTATTTTCGTTTCACCAAATGATCTCCAACCTTTGCACACCTATCCACATACCTGGACACCCCTGAGTTGAATGTAGTCAAATATAAACCATGCCAGGCAATGACACATGAAAAATACCATAATATCCCATCTGAATACATGGTGGGCTGCCCATCCAATAATTAAACTGGCAACAAAGCATTCTGAAATTGGCTCGCAAATTATTGTAGCAGGAAGCATGTTAATTCGCAGTTTGGTCCACCTTGAAAAAAAAAAAAGGATTTTCTTAAAACAACAGCCTAATTACAAGACTAATCAATTTTTCTCAAAATGATCAACATTATATCCCATTAAAGGCCTTTTACATAAGCTTTAAAGAGTATTTAATGAATCACTTTTCTATTTTTGTTTAGTGTCTCAAAGAAAAATGTCTATAAATTTATTTGCATGGCCTATACTCTGATGAGTTAAGATCATAAAATTCCAGGGGTAAAAATGTTAGAAAATAGAGGTCAGCATAAAAAACCCCAAAGTCTCAACATCTGTTTTTTGAAAGCTTACAATGGAAAGAAAATATACTGAGACATTAACTTTATTTTAATGAAGAAGTTAACTTCTCTTTTCTGGAACAAAACAAAATCTGACTTTTCGGTTTTTTTTTTTAAACCAAGTTAAGCCCATGTAAAAATATTCCCCATTCCCTTTTTCTTTTAATAAAGTATAAAAAGAAGAAAGCCAGCTGACTTACCTGATCATTCTGGACTGAAACTGAGAAATTGAATATGAGCCAGAGTTTTGCATTGCAACTTGAGTAGACATTGCAAACCTCCAACCTCTGAAAATTAAGACAGTTATAAAATGAGCTATGATCATGAACACATACGTGCAAGGATGACAGGTTATGTATTTATTCACTACTGTAAAGGGTAAGCAGCTTTATTTACAGTAGCCAAGATATGGAAGCAACCTGTCAATCAATAGATTAATGGATAAAGAAGATGGAGTCCATACATACAATGGAATATTGCTTAGCCATGAAAAAGAATGAAATCCTGTCATTTATAACCATGTGGATGGACATAGGGGATATTATGTTTAGTGAAATAAGTGAGACACAGATAAATATTCTGTTATCACTTGTATGTGGAATTTAAAAAATAAATGAATGACTAAACAGAAAAGAGACTCACAGAGTTAGAGAACTACTGGTTACCATGGGGAAGGGAAGGAGGGAGGGGCAAGATAGAGGAAAAGGACCAAGATACACAGACTACTATGCATAAAATGAATAGGCAACAAGGGCATAGTGAATAGAACAGGGAAACAGTCACAATTTTGCTATAACTTTAAATGGAGTATATATATAAAAATACTGAATCACTATGTTGTACACCTAAAACTTTATAATACTGTAAATCAGCTATTCTTTTTTTTTCTTTTAAAGTGAGCAACTGCCAGTGTTTAGGGTGAGCCTCGTCCCAGGACGGCACCCTGCATAGGGTGTATCATACGTAAACACGTTTCAGTCATTACCGAAGCTCATGACAGTGCCGCTTAAGAACCGGAAGGAACTGTAAGCCCTCAGTTCCCAGTTTAATAAACTTAACACACAGACATTCTGAAAGTACCAAATGGAGTGGGGCCCGTATTTAGCAGTCTCTGAACATGATTAACCAAAAAAAGGAGAAGTGGGGGCTATGTATGTGAATATTCAAGAAGAAATATAAGCCAAAAGTGGCATTCCATATCTCACAAGAAACAATACGAAACCACGGACCATGAACACCACCAGAAGATAAGTTTGAAAACATACTTCAACTCTTAAGATCATACCTTCAGTAAATTATCACACAAGGCAACAATCCCCTTTAAAAAAGGCAAATGAGTGTCATTTTGTGATAGAAAAGTGTGATTAAGCCAATCATGAATCATGAGGTAGCTTCTTAGCAAAGTATCAAATAATCTACTGAGAAATTTCAAAATTTGAAATCTCATTCTTTAAATTCTCACCTACTGGCTTTATGACTGCACTGATACTTTTAATTCTTGTAAAACGCATAAACATTTATGTTCATAATAATGAAAATTTACAGTCACAGAGAAGCTTCAATTTAACCACTTCAAATCACATACATTTTTAAGAGTTTAAATGTATTTATTTTATAAGTTGAAGTACAGTTAATTTACAGTTATAGTTTTCAAGTGCACAGTGAAGTGATTCAGTATTTACTGGGCTGGCCAAAAAGTTCGTTTGGGGTTTTTCCATATCATCTTACTATATATGTGTGTGCTATACAGTAAGCCCTTGTTTACTTGTTTTATAAATGATGGTGGTGGTTTAGCCACCAGGTCTTGTTCGATTCTTGTGGTTCCATGGACTGTAGCCCACCAGTGTTCTCTGTCCATGGGATTTCCCAGGCAAGAATATTGGAATGGGTTGCCATTTCCTTCTCCAGTGGATCTTTCCTACCAGGGGTCCTACCTGCATTGCAGGCAGATTCTTTACCAGCGAGCCACCAGGGAAGTCCCCTATTTCACATACAGTAGTGTATATATGTTAACCCCAAACTCCTAATTTATCTCCTCCTCCTGTCGTCCACTATCCCCTTTGGTAAACATTAAGTTTGTTTTCTACGTCTGTAGTTTGTCTTTCTCTGTCTGACTTACTTCACTCAATATGATAACCTTTAGGTCAGTCCATGTTGCTGCAAAAGACAGTGTTTCATTCTTTTTTATGACTGAGTAACATCCCATTATATATTCAGATCACATCTTCATCCATTCATCTGTCGACAGGCATGTGAGCTGCTTCCATGTCTTGACTACTGCAAACAGTGCTGCTATGAACACTGGGGTAAATGTATCTTCAGATGAAGACTTTTCTTCAGAAATATGCCCAGGAGTGAGGCTGCAGGATCATATGATAACTCTGTTTTTAGTTTTTTAAGTAAATTCCACACTGTTTGTGAAACCACATTAATTTGAAGAATGTAGAGAAATTAGAACACTTATTGGCTTCATTAGAGTGTACCTGAATAATTAGTAGGAATTACATTCTCAAAGTATTAAACTATTCTGTACTTACTAGCAAAAATAAAATAGCGCTTAATCCATGGGTTTAACAAACAGAGAAAGCCAACATAAGTTTGGAAATAAAAAGTACAACAACCTAATTTAATTTAGTTTTCTTACCGGTCAGCTATTGCTTTGGCCATAAAGTAATCTTCAGCAATATACTGAGCAAAAGCTATAAGCCCTCCTGCTTGATCTAACACATCCTTTCTCATTAAACAAGACATTCCTGTCACACATTTGAAACCAGTGACATTGGCAGAGATATAGGACCTTGGATGAGAGGTTCCAAAATACACCTGCCAAGACAAAACCGAAAACATACGTGTACAATTAGGAGTTTACGTTAGAAGTATGTTCACAAATTCCTTTTCCTAATGAACTTCAGAATGACTGGGTGAACAGTCGATTATTCTTACATAAACTACCTGAGTAAACAGTGGTACAAAATAATGTTTAGATATAGCAAGCAGTCAGTAATTTCTAATTTGATTGACTACTCTTGTTATTATCACTTTTACAAAGAAGTAGTATGTACTTCTTGGAGGGAAAAGTATACTTTATTCTCAAATAAATACTGTCTTTCCTAAAACTCCAAGATTTAAAGACTGATTGACGTAAAACAGTTTGGATTTAAATAAGGTGAAAATATCACTTACTGATATACGACATTAATGTTCAATGCATCCTCTTTTCATACTGTTCACACAAATATACACACATCTACGCACATAGGTATATGGACATATGTGTATGTGTATATGTACGCACGTGGCGATACACACACAACACTCACAGGTACATCGACCAAAAGAACAATCCGNTTTCCTAAAACTCCCAGATTTAAAGATTGATTGACGTAAAACAGTTTGGATTTAAATAAGGTGAAAATATCACTTACTGATATACGACATTAATGTTCAATGTATCCTCTTTTCATACTGTTCACATAAATATACACACATCTACGCACATAGGTATATGGACATATGTGTATGTGTATATGTATGCACGTGGCTATACACACACAACACTCACAGGTACATCAACCAAAAGAACAATCCTNAATGTTCAATGTATCCTCTTTTCATACTGTTCACACAAATATACACACATCTACGCACATAGGTATATGGACATATGTGTATGTGTATATGTATGCACGTGGCTATACACACACAACACTCACAGGTACATCGACCAAAAGAACAATCCGATTTCTTAATTTCTTTTCCTGTATATTTTTGTAGTTAGCTGTTTCCTGCCCAAGTCACTAAGCTCAAATTCCCCATTTTTCAGCATATTTTTCATAAACAGGATGAACACTAATAGTCTGTCTCCCACGTTACTGCCCCTTTCATAACGTGCTTTGGAGTCCTCAAAAATGCAAACTGTTAAACTAATGGTAGAAGAGAATGATCATCCAAACTTGCCCAACTTATCAGATATAAAACCTATTTATTATTTATATCTTAAATATGTTGCCTTTTCTAATGAGTCATCTCTGTATCCTAGGGGGACTGGTTCTAGAAGCCCTGGACCAAAAATCCACCAATATACTTTTTGTGTATTATCTACATTTGTCAGATTACTTACCATACCTAATACAATGTAAATACTATGCAAATAGTTGCTGGCTCAAGGCAAATTCACATTGCTTTTGTAACTTTTTTTTTTTCAAATACTTTGAGTCTATAGTTGGTTGAAGCCACAGATGTAGAACTCACAGATATGGAGGGCAATAGCACCTCGAAATGGAGAGAAGTGATCTTTCTTAATGGCAGAAATCACATAGAAATCACATAGAATAAGCTAATAATCACAGACGATTAAGAATGTGATTCTTCCTACTTAACCTATGCCCAGACTGGAATGAAGCCCTAGTATTCGTGGGACAGAACTGAACCAAACTTCTAAAACTAAAAGCACCTATCTTAATTCCTTAAGCAGATATTAGGTGAGGTTTTAGGAATGAGGTGGGACTGGGCACTGTGATCAAGGCTCCCGTGATTTCTTTACAGATTGGAATAACTCCTCGGGCCCATCTCCATTCACTGTAAGTAATGGTGACTTTCAGGGATTAAACCTAAACTGAGGGAGTGAGTATATCTGGGAGATATCTATTATTGACATACATATCAAGTTGGTTATTTCCAAAACAAAAACATAACATGGAGCATAAGAATAAAAAGCATTTGATTTTAAAGTAACTACCTAGAGTTTCTTTACTAAACAAAAACTGTGGTATCTGGGCTTCCCCAGTGGCAGTGCAGGAGATGCAGGAGACTCGGGTGGATCCCTGGGAGGAGGGCATGGTAACCCATTCCAGTATTCTTGCCGGGAAAATCCCATGGACAGAGAAGCCTAGCAGGCTATAGTCCATGAGGTCACGAAAGAATGGGACAGAATGGAAGCAGCTGAGCATACATGCACGTATGATTCACGCTGCCAAAGGCTGAATGCAAGTTTCTACACTGTACCCTTTACCTTCAGATGATTGCAAGTCAAAAGAATATAAAGACAGATATGCTTCAGGTTGGTATAATTGGAGATTGAAACTGTATACCCTTCTGTTATAACATTAAGACAAGTCTTTTCTCCTAATGTTTAACAGTACAGGAATGGTGAAGTATACGATACACTTACATAAAAAACTATGATACAGCCAATAAAAATTACTTTTATAAAATAGTATTAATGATATGGGGAATAGTTTATGAAGTAACTAAAATCAGATACAAATTACTTTTGGTATAATCTCACTTTGCTTTTTAGAAAGTAAACAGAGGGGAAAAAGTCTTAATGCTAAAATAAACTAATTTTTAAAAATAGAAACTTCTGCTAACTGGTAGGGTTCTGGGAGTGGTTTGTTTTGATTTATTCTGCTCATTATACTTCCTCCTAACTTATAGTTTCCTGCACGTCAGTCTGTATATAGTTAAGTTGTGGAGTAAAAATGGAAAACATGAGGAAATCAAGTGGATTTTACAATGATTCATATGAGCAATTTTCCTTTTTTTTGTNTTCTGGGAGTGGTTTGTTTTGATTTATTCTGCTCATTATACTTCCTCCTAACTTATAGTTTCCTGCACGTCAGTCTGTAGATAGTTAAGCTGTGGAGTAAAAATGGAAAACATGAGGAAATCAAGTGGATTTTACAATGATTCATATGAGCAATTTTCCTTTTTTTTGTATATAAAAAAAATACTGAAATACTTCATGATACTTAAGATGCACAATTTGCAGACCGGATCTTTGAAAGAACTATATAACACATACTTTTATGTAAGTCAGTAATCCGGAACTGAACTCAAGAATTGAAAGTAAGGGCCGCAGGGAAAAAGAATATACTGTGCTAAGCTGGTAATAAGACCACAAGGTGTTTCCTGGGCACATCTGTTCCTTGCCAGAACACAGGAAGTTCAGCTGGGAGGGATTCCGGGGCCCCAAGCATTTCTTCACTAATGAAAACAGCTGCTCTCAACTTGAGGCTGCCAGTACTCAGCAGGTTGTGTGTGTGCTAAGTTACTTCCGTTGTGTCCAACTTATTGCAACCCTGTAGATTGTAACCCGCCAGGCTCCTCTGTTCACGGGATTCTCCAAGTAAGAATACTGGAGCGGGTGGCCATGGCCTTCTCCAGGGGATCTTTCCGACCCAGGGATTGAACCTGCACCTCTTACGTCGCCTGCGCTGGCAGGTGGGTTCTTTACCACTAGCGCCGCCTGGAACGCTCACTCAGCAGGTTAAAGCAGACTTAATACAGTCAACTTCGGGCACCTCAGCCCAACGCTCAGCATAGCCTCAAGCTTCTGGGAGATTAGGGATCTGATTATACAAGCGTTATTATCTGTAAGCATTGTACTTACCTGTTCTAAAGTAGCAGCAAAGCCCTGTCTGTCTGCTACATAGGGCAGCCCGTGAACCAGCCCTACTTTTTCTGTCATTTGGTTAACCATGTCCGTGAGTGTGTCTGGAATCACTATGATGCAAAAGAAAAGGTACAGAGGGAGAGGGGAAAAATTTTCCTTTTAGTAAAATGCCCATGAATGTAATATATTCTGTGAGTTACTAAATTCTTAATAAATGTTTTCTTTGAATATAGGCCTGATAAAATGAATCTCAATCACTTTTCCGAGTAGAACAGGAAATTTCAAAAAGGGTAATATATGGTAGGGAATTTATTCTGGACCTTTGCAGGCTGTTAAATACCTAATATGTACCAGAGGTGGGATGTATCTTGAAAATGTTAGCAGTCCTTCTTTCTGAACCTGCAGACTGGAGTAATGGACAATGTGTCCTAGTGGAAAAGGTACAGGAGCGCAAGTCCAAGGACCTCAGTGCTCATTCTGGCTCCTGCATTGCAGTCACAGGAAATGAGGCTCCTCTTTCTGAGAGTAGGAGATGTTCTTTCTCTTAAAACTGCTTATTAGAACTGAATGAGAATATACCTGATGGAGGTTTGCACACTGAAAACATAACAAATATATGACAGTACACAATTTAAGACAGAAAATGTGAAAAACGAACCTCATCTCTGACCAAGAACTGTTAGTCCTGTAATGATCTAATTAAGTCGAAGTGCCACATTTACCACTAATTTTCAAATTTTAAGCTGGTGAAATTTAAATCATTGTCCCATTTTTAAAGAGCAAAAAATCTCAAATGATTTTACATGACTTCATTTTTATTTCCTTCAAGTGTTTAAGAACTCAATCTACTGTATACAGGTGCACTGGGGCCTTATTTATACACGTCGTCTGGGCAGTGTTTCTCAACTGCTGCCGTGCAGGTGACAGGTGGCGTGTCCAGAGACAGTTCTGATCATCACAACCAACAGAGATGTGCTACTGGTAGGGGCCAGGGATGCTGCTAAACATCTGCAGGACAGCGCTGCCTACAAAGAAGTACCCAGACCCAAGGTGCTGAGGTTGAGAAAACTGAGGTATTAGAATATAATGGAATGCTGAAATTAGAAGTATAAATGTTTTAAAGATCCAAATATACGAATTACAATTTCAATATATAAAAGGTGTCCTGCAAAAATCTGCTAAGTAAAAAGCCATGAATGTGTTCTAAAAATGCATGTAATTCCAGTAAAATATGTATCAATTAACTTCTGCCCCTTTGCATGAGACAGTATATTGCACATGCCACAAAGATTAAAGTAAAAGGTAAATACCACTTGAATAAGGGAAAACTGAGACCCATGAAAAAGCTGATTATACCACAGTTGTGGTATAATGTACTACAACTTTTTTTTTAATGTTTGGAATTTTCTCTTCAAAATGAAAGCATTTTCATATGTGTAACATTCTAGTTTAGCATAAAAAAAATTCAAAATTTTAGTAAGTATAATTTGACATACTACCATGACATAATGATAAAATAACTTACTTTATTAGATAAACTAATATGATTGATAAATGTATTTTCAGGTTGCTCTTGGTATTTTATTATTGAATGAATAATTTTATAAAATAAGAAAAAACCTTACCCCTTATTCCACTATCACAAATCCATATAAGATCATACTTTGCAACTTCATATCCTGGCATTAAATTATTAATCTTGGGATTAATGCCAACCTTTTTGCCACCTAAAATTTTAAAAGTATAGCAGTGAGCAATTCATGCCATATTGAAAATATTTTCTATTATACATACACTTAGTAGAGAGAAGTGAAAAGTACTTGCATATTTGATAATTAAAACAAATATACTTTAACATCATGCTTATTATTATTCATAACATATTTAGAAAAAAGTTATTCATTCTCAAAACGAAAGTACATCATTTATCTTTGAAAATTCATTAGTTTCAGTTTTCTAATTAAGAGCGTGTGTTAACGGTAAACATTAATAAACATTTAATAGCAAGGATATCTCTAATGAGCGTTTAGAATAAGTCTGTAGGTTTTGGGGAAAATATTCTTTTTGCAATATTTTAAGAGCGCATTCTACCACTCAATCTCAATTATAATCAATGAGATATAGAAAAGGCCATAGATTGAAATTATTAAAGAAACAAAAATAACAAATTCTCATATGTGGCTGATGAGTAAAACATAATCTGGGAGAATTTTGTTAGTCCCTGATACGAAAAACAAAATTTGTATTTATAACGTGTCTTCTCTAAAGGATAGAAACACCTTTCACTATATCTAACAAATATGCATAAAGCAAATATGTTAATAACTTCAATGGTGTCTAGGACCCTAATCTAGAGTTTAATGCAAAGAGGATTACTGATACTTAATATATTAAAGCAAAAAGGTTATTGTAAAATTTGTTACTTACCTATAAACAATCTAGCATCAACATTTGGATATTTCCCAAGAAGCTTCTTACACACATCAATGGCTGGATCATCATGGTCTTGGACACAGAGGAGTACTTCATACTAGTCAAAGAACATATTTTATGTAAATTAACCTCTTACAAAGATAATCACTTATTATTAGCATTTACTGGTGGATCAACAAGCATTAAGAAAAACAAGCAATTGTATACACAAAGTTTAGAAGTTAAGAGAGTATTCACAATGGATGCAAACACTTAAGAGATTATCAAGTGTTGCTTTAACTGAGAGCAACTTCTCCAGAAGTGGCCTGTTTGCCAGCCAAAGAGAGAATGAAGAGATTGGCAGGGCCCACAGCTGAAGCATGGCTGGATTCCCAGCTTCTCCATGTCATCACCACTGAAAATTTACCAAATGCTCACAGGGTGGCCAGCAGTGTTAAAGCAACACAGAAAGCCAGAGAAATGAACACATGCTTTGTTGTCTAGAAGCCTTGTCTCTGAACTTACTATTATTTCATCCAGGTGCTAAAAATTACATATCAAAGACCATTATGATACATTTAAGGGCTTTCTCAAACTCTCTCAAGACAAAGTGAGATTAGATTTTCTGTTGAATAATAATTTTCTGAAGTAAAATAGAATCTGACTTGATTAAAAATGCAGGGATTCCCAGGTAGCTCAGTGGTAAAGAATCTACCTGCCAAAGCAAGAGACACAGGGGACACGGGTTCCATCCCTGATTTGGGAAGATCCTCTGGAGGAGGAAATGGTGACCCACTCCAGTATTCTTGCCTGGGAAATCCCCAAAACAGAGGAGCCTGAGGGGATTGCAGAGTTGGAAGTGACTGAAAGCACACACGTGTGCGCGCACACACACACAGGTATGCACACATCCTCCTAAAGAGCATGCTTAGCCTTTTAACTATGAAAACACACAGGATTTAATTTTGCTCAGAGCTACGTTTACTCTGACAGTAAATTACGGAAGTCATTCCTTAGCACTTGGCTGGCTGTGTCAAAACCATCCTGGGACAGTTTTTTTCCAAAAAAGAGAATACTGGGCCCCATGCTTAAACTTCTGAATCAGAATCTCTGAGATGATTCTGACACATAACCAGGTTTTATAAAATCCTGAGCTCTAAGTTATGATTTTTTGTAAACTACTAAATTTTTTTTCAGAGTGTTTGCTTTCACACATAAAGATGTTCCTGTATTAGCGTGTGGGCTATGTATTCTAAGCAGTAACTTTTTTCAAAAGTGGTGATAAATTCACACTGACTTTAAAGCAAATTTCCTACCAAACTCTCTTTCTAAGATAGACTGAACATTTTTAAGCAGAAGAGGAAAGTTAATGTCCACGAAAAAAGATAACAAAGTTATATGATCTAAAAAATACAAAGGTGGCTCTGTGGTAAAGAATCCATTTGCAATGCAGGAGATGCAGGTTCAGCCCCTGTGGGTAAAATCCCCTGGAGAAGGTAATGGTAACCCACTCCGGTATTCTTGCCTGGGAAATCCCATGCACAGGGGAGCCTGGCAGGATACAGTCCATGGGGTCACAAAGAGTCGGAAACGACTAAATGACTAAACAAATAGCAACGTACAAGGAAGATGGGAAGGCTTGTTTGCTTTAGTTCCATTGATAAGCACACACAAGTAAAAAGTGTGGGAAAATGCATACAGTGCCTTGAGTGCAATAATTAATTACTGTTCGCCTAATATACATTATCTCAGCAAAAAGTGGCAGCATAGAATTTAATAGTTGAGCACTTAAGGACCATGATTAAGGTAAATGAAAGTTTAGTTAACAAGGTAAGATTTTTTTTCAAGTGAAAAAAAAAGTTTTCTTAATAATTTAAGTAGAGGGGCAGGCAATGTATACTTTCCTCATACTTTCTATCTATAGTTATTACACATTCCATCCAATATCTACCTTCATGATTGACCAAAATTACCACCTGAGAGGTACTGAAATAACTAAGCAATTTTACAGCCACTGGTCTCCAGAAATCAGATAAAAATCTGAGAACAGGATGAGCATCATTCCTGCCACAACCTAAAATTTCCTCAAAGGTTGACTCTAAGTCCCATAATAAGTCAGCCATCTCCCCAACCAAAATTTTTGCTTGAACCACCAAGAGGCAGTGACCTTAATGATGAAGATAAGAAAGGTTAAGTGGCTTCCCTGATGGCTCAGAAGATAAAGAGTCCACCTGCAATGCAGGAGACAAAGGAGATGCAAGTTCAATCCCTGGGTCAGGAAGATCCCTCAGAGGAGAAAATGGCAACCTACTCCAGTAATCCTGCCGGGGAAATCCCACGGACAGAGGAGCCTGGCGGGCTGCAGTCCAAAAGGTCACAAAGAGCTGGACACGACTGACCCCACATGCACACACACAAGTGGCTTTTCAAAGAGTGTCAATAACGATTCGCTCTCCTACTACAGTGAGCCTCTCAGACACTGAACTCTTTCTCTAAAGAGTTCATTGTTTTCTCAAACATTGCATAGTTTTATGCTTTTAGAGTTTATGCTGTTATACAGGTGTTTTAAGTGAATATAGTGAAAGAAAATGTTTACAAGTAATACAATTCCATAAAATAGTATTAAAAATCTACTTTCAGCTATTTCCCCAGCAAAAGAAAACCCTGAAATATAGCACTAGATATCTGCTTGATTGAAAGATAAGGGCTATACCAGGATGCAGCAAAACTTTTTCAGAAGTATATAGTGTTAAGTGTTAAGTAGGGAGATGTGTGTGTCTATCAGCCATTCAGTCAGGTCCAGCTCTTTGCTCCCTATGTACTGCAGCCCACTAGGCTCCTCTATCCTTGGAATTCTCCAGGCAAGAATACCGGAGTGAGTAGCTACTTCCTTCTCCAGGGACTCTTCCCGAATTCAAATGCAAGATTTAGAATTTTTGTTTTTATTGATTATAACATCTTAAACTTAACTTCAAATGAAAAATAAATACCTCCTTATTAGCCAAAAAATGCAAATGAAATTCACTTTACATCATCTAAAAAATGTTCAGACTCTTATTAACTAACTTTTGTTTTGTTGTTTCTGATATCAAAACTTAAACCAAAATGGAGGTAGTATTTCAAGTTTTCTCTGAAGTGTTAGATTTTAACCAGGAACCTTCACTTTCAGCTCCGTGTTTGACCTCTGGGTTTGACACAGCCTAAACACGTAATTTGCTAGGAATCTCTGTATTTGAACAGTTAACTCATGCCAACTACACTCTGATAAACACAAGATAGTAAGTTAGTTAAAAGTTTTCTTAGCTGACACAAGAATAATTTTTCAGATATGTTTATACTATCAAAAGAACATAAATGCATGGTCAAAAATAAAGCATTTATTAAAAATACTATACTTTAAAAATATTTTAAGAAAACATTTATTTTATAAATCTGAAAGAAATACAAGGCATAGTAAATTCCACTATAAATGGGCACAGTAATAAATATATAAAATCTAGACATAATCCCAGAATATTGTAGATGAGGTTAGCCTCATCTTAGTAAGCTTTCTATACAAGTAGCTAAACTAAATTTCCCTTTTGCTTTTCAAACAGTGAAATGACTGAAAGGCTAAGTCCAAGAGAGGTATAGACAATCTGTAAACTGCAGTTTGGTCCTTTGATATTTAAGAATGAACTATCTGAAACTGCAATAATCATAAATGTTACTCCCATGAATAAATTTAGATGCATAAATGATTCTCAATTTNGATGGGGCCATAAAATGTTAATTGGTCTCCAGACCAGAAGACATTGTGAACAAACGTAAGACCCTTGTAAGAACAAAGATATGCTGATAACACATTTATCTCTATGTACAACTAAAAGTATAAAAGTGGACCTGGAAAATAAAGAAACGGACCAGTTCCTGGAAAGACTGGTTTCCCCTATGTGGTCTTTTCTTGTTTTCTTTTCTGGTTGAATTTCCATCTGGAGTGCGGAGGCTTGCCAAGCCTACTAACTTGGCTTCTAAGATCTGGGCCTGGGCTTCTAAGATCTGAATCGGGGGGCACTTTGTGTCCCTACTCCTTCGGGAGACTCGGAAGACGCCTGTGGCCTACATAGGTGGTACAAACTCCTTGTCTCGGAGTTTTGTTGGTTTTCCACGTAAACCAAGTTATTCAGCCTCTTTTCTCCACTAATTTTCCTACTACATTATTCTTTCCTAATCTCTCTTTATATTTCTAATTAAATAGTTCTTTCTTAGGACACCGACTCCGTCCCTGCTTCAAATTCCCTAGATCTGCCAGGGATCATTAATTTTAAAATTCTTCATATGGCCGGAATTTACTAAAGTAAAGCNACCAAGTTATTCAGCCTCTTTTCTCTACTAATTTTCCTACTACATTATTCTTTCCTAATCTCTCTTTATATTTCTAATTAAATAGTTCTTTCTTAGGACACCGACTCCGTCCCTGCTTCAAATTCCCTAGATCTGCCGGGGATCATTAATTTTAAAATTCTTCATATGGCCGGAATTTACTAAAGTACAGCCATCAGGCCACTTGAGATGCAGATTACTGCATCTTCCTGATATGGCTAAACTTCTCTCTAAATGCCTTCTTTTATACTGATGCCAAATAAATAATCGACTTTGTGAAAAATGATTTTTTAAATTATATTTTTCTAAGAAAAATTTTCCCAAGGAATAAATATCAGTATAAGGCAGACTTATAAGATATTTAAAGCACAAATATCTTTTAGGGCATTTAGTATAATAACAATCTCACCAAACTTTAAACCTAGAAATTCAGAACAAGTATCAGTAATAAACCTTTTTGCATATGTCCAAAACTAAACAAAATTTTAGAATTTCATGTTTTATATATTGTGTGTGTGTGTGTGTGTGCACACGCATGTGTGCTCAGTGGCTTCAGTCGTGTCCGACTCTTTGTGACTCCATGGACTGTAGCCCGACAGGCTCTTCTGTCCATGGGATTCTCCAGGCAAGAATACTAGACTGGGTTGCCATGCCCTCCTCCAGGGGATCTTCCCCACCCAGGAATCGAACCTGCATTTCTTGCCTCTCCTGCATTGTCAGGTAGGTTTTTTTTATCACTAGCACCACCTGGGAAGCCACATATATATTTCCAAATGGCCTATAAGGTTCCACATCAAATTAACAGAGAAAAAGGGTTATATCTAGAACAAAAATATTTCTGTACTTTTGGAAAGCAATGTTTACATTTGACAAATAGAGAATATTAAAGTCTGCTGGGCTTGGCAGTTACACAAATGTTCATTGCATGACTACATGCCTCATTGATGACACAAACAACTCATGCGTCACACTCAGATTTGTGCAATTTCAGTGGTTTAATTTGTCTCTGGTAGAATATTTGCCACTGCGCTCGGTCTTTTAAAAGCAAGTAAAATGCTGTGGGACCAACATTTTCCTTTAGAGTGCAGGCACTCTGCACTTTTGCTCTGTTTTCTAAATGTTCTATTTACACAACTAACAATTATTTTATTATTGGGAAATTGTGAACTAAAAAAGAATGAAAACAATCTCTTGCATATAATATGCATTTCTGTAATGTGTCCAAACAAGTTTCTCCTTAACCACATAAATGCCTTAATGACATAACTAAGTGGAAAAGAACTAAGTGACAAAAATCTAAGTGAAAAACTCGAGCTCTGGAGAGCAATACAACTCAATACAATACAACTCCAAATTGTATTAAAAAAATAAAACACCTCATTCAGAAGAATAAATTGATTATTGGTTCATCCCACATGTTCATAATTAATGGATACATATGTTCCTGGGGTTATTTTAAGAAACTCTTTAAACCCACAGCTAACTTCGGAAACTATTTAAATGTCATGACTATTATCCTACAAGAATGGCAACATAAAAATTTCTTAACTAAGTTTCAAGAGTGGTTGAATACAGACAGGGGAAAGGGTTGGATGATAGTTTAAAAACTGAAATGTGAGATTAAGTTCCACAAGGATAAATGCATATCTTTTTTCATTTTCATTGCAATTCTCATGAAGTAAGATTTTTACACTCAAACTACTGGGCACTGCATTGTTGAGTTCCAGGAGCTTTACTCAGGGATTTCAAATTCATTCAGGTCAGGGGGNTGTGTGTGTGTGTGTGTGTGTGTGTGCACGCATGTGTGCTCAGTGGCTTCAGTCGTGTCCGACTCTTTGTGACTCCATGGACTGTAGCCCGACAGGCTCTTCTGTCCATGGGATTCTCCAGGCAAGAATACTAGACTGGGTTGCCATGCCCTCCTCCAGGGGATCTTCCCCACCCAGGAATCGAACCTGCATTTCTTGCCTCTCCTGCATTGTCAGGTAGGTTTTTTTTATCACTAGCACCACCTGGGAAGCCACATATATATTTCCAAATGGCCTATAAGGTTCCACATCAAATTAACAGAGAAAAAGGGTTATATCTAGAACAAAAATATTTCTCTACTTTTGGAAAGCAATGTTTACATTTGACAAATAGAGAATATTAAAGTCTGCTGGGCTTGGCAGTTACACAAATGTTCATTTCATGACTACATGCCTCATTGATGACACAAACAACTCATGCGTCACACTCAGATTTGTGCAATTTCAGTGGTTTAATTTGCCTCTGGTAGAATATTTGCCACTGCGCTCGGTCTTTTAAAAGCAAGTAAAATGCTGTGGGACCAACATTTTCCTTTAGAGTGCAGGTACTCTGCACTTTTGCTCTGTTTTCTAAATGTTCTATTTACACAACTAACAATTATTTTATTATTGGGAAATTGTGAACTAAAAAAGAATGAAAACAATCTCTTGCATATAATATGCATTTCTGTAATGTGTCCAAACAAGTTTCTCCTTAACCACATAAATGCCTTAATGACATAACTAAGTGGAAAAGAACTAAGTGACAAAAATCTAAGTGAAAAACTCGAGCTCTGGAGAGCAATACAACTCAATACAATACAACTCCAAATTGTATTAAAAAAAAAAAAACACCTCATTCAGAAGAATAAATTGATTATTGGTTCATCCCACATGTTCATAATTAATGGATACATATGTTCCTGGGGTTATTTTAAGAAACTCTTTAAACCCACAGCTAACTTCGGAAACTATTTAAATGTCATGACTATTATCCTACAAGAATGGCAACATAAAAATTTCTTAACTAAGTTTCAAGAGTGGTTGAATACAGACAGGGGAAAGGGTTGGATGATAGTTTAAAAACTGAAATGTGAGATTAAGTTCCACAAGGATAAATGCATATCTTTTTTCATTTTCATTGCAATTCTCATGAAGTAAGATTTTTACACTCAAACTACTGGGCACTGCATTGTTGAGTTCCAGGAGCTTTACTCAGGGATTTCAAATTCATTCAGGTCAGGGGGATTCCCTGTGGCTCAGATGATAAAGAATCTGCCTGCAATGCAGGAGACCCAGTTTGATCCTTGGGTTGGGAAGGTCTCTTGGAGAAGGGAACCCACGCCAGCATTCTTGCCTGGAGAATTCCATGGACAGAGGAGCCTGGTGGGCTACAGCCCATGTGGTCAGCAAAGAGTCTGACAAGATTGTGCAACTAACACTTTCACTTTCAATTCAGGTCGACATGCGGGTAGTTAGAAAAGGAATTAATACCCCTTCCTCAATCCCACTTCTGTCCTGTGACAACTACTACTATTATTACTATTACCACTACTATTAATACTGCTAAAGCATAAATTTGATGAAGCCAACACCATTATAAATTTCTAATAACTTCACCTGAGACTATGTAAGATTCCTCTGTGCTTACTGTAAGTTTAAAAAGGAAAGGTGTGGGTCAGTCCATTCCTATGAGTACAACACTGCACTTACCTTGGGATAATCCAATTCAAAGAATGTTTCCAAGTTGTTGATTAGGTTAGGATCTACTCCTTTCAGCGGTTTCAGGAGAGACACCCCCGGCAGCTTGCTATACGGCTGCTTGTCTGTTGCCTTCTTGTTGAGGTGTAATCGGCTAAAAAGCAAATGATACATATATTAACATGCATTTCTAGAGAATGTCTTAGTGCCAAATCTATATAAAGTAAGTATCAAGCTACCAATAAATTTCTGAATTCTAAATTAAAAACAATTAATTGGCAGCTTTTTAAAGGGGTCTCTGGAAAGGAAAGAAAGTATTAATAGCACAAGGTCAAGGCTCCAGTGAGGAAAACCTGAAGGAAGCAGTGAATGTCCCAATGAAGGCTGGAGCTTAAGACTGTTGCTTTTTGCTGTATTCTCAGATGCCAGAACTGTGCCAGCCTTGGAGCAAGCATTCGATAAATACTTGGTGAAGGAATGAATGACAGTGCTGTTAGCCCACACATTAACTGCCTTTCCTCCCCAATCACCATCAAGGTGGCCAAAGAACTATAAAAAGAGCAGAAGGAAAAACCCCTATCTTCACCAGAAATATATGGAAGTGTAACCAGAAAAAGTTGAGAAATTTCTGTAATAGTCCACACAACGAACTGAAAGAAATACCAAGCCAGCCTGCATGGCAAACAAGGAAATGGGATACCTAGCAGGACTCCCAGTGTTCACAAGCTCAGAATGGCAGTGATGGAATGGAGGAAAGCTGAATGTAAGGGAAAAAAAAAACCTCAATGATGAGAGAAATGTCTATTAAGACACTGAAAGATAAACCAGTGCCACTGATTCCCAGATAAGCTGGCCAAGGTTCTCAGAGCTGCTCCAGCCCAAAGGGTGGTGTAGCACAGCGCTCCTAAAGAGGGAAGCTTTACCAATTAGGGAAGAGAGAACGCATCCCAGCTCAGGTCAGGTGTGTCACAATAAAGAGTGTTTCAGCTGAAGTTTCTAAAGGAAGCCAACCAAGGGGTCTTCCCTCCTTCTCCTATGCAAGTCTCCAAGCACTCAACAGTAATTAGACACTGGAACAATCACAGGGCCATCTGCAGGGTATTTTAAGACACATTCTTCCACATTTTAACATCTCTGAAATCAACGGCATCTTACAATCGCTGGCAGCCAGATGGCAGCCCAGACTTAACAGCATGGAAACCATCCCTTCTGGAAGATCAAGAAGATGCCCATATCAATGCATCTTAGGTTAGATGAAATAAGTTCACCAGTACCAATAGCCTATAGCAGTTAGTCACAGGCTCACTCTCCCAGTTAAGGCAGAAGTGTGCTGCAGCAAATATCTCGTGTTTCAGATAAGACCATAATGTATCTTTGTGGAAAGAAAAGCAGGCTACTACCTACAAAGGAAAAAAATAAAGCAACACAAAACATTTTAAAGAGCAGTGTGGTCTTGGTCTCTGATCCACAACCCTGAACGCCAGAAAGTAACGAGAACCATCTACAGCATGCTGCTCTGTGTGGCAGCAGTCCACAAGTTGCTTTATACTGGCTGGTGATGAAATGGAGAGAAAGTATTTAGAAACTTTTCTAGCAGTTTGGCATTGCCATGCCATCCAAGCATATGATCAGACATTTATTTTTACTGTAGTTTACCAAAGTGTCAGTCCATGACAGGCTGGAAAACTTGAAAAGAACTGATCCTTTGCCACAGACCAGCTTGGCAAATATTGATCTATAGAGTTCAGCCAGAGGGCTGGATGATCTAAAATTTATATAACCACAAATATGATCACTATTCCATTGCTAACAAAATAGTAGACTAGATGTCTGGAGAAACCCACCCTGTAAAGAATATCTAGATGGCTGGCGGTGGGGGTGGGGGTGGGTGGCTGTCTCTTTTACACAT
>SJYW01024781.1:213852-227269 GCA_006410735.1 Raphicerus campestris | reverse complement strand
GTTGAAACAGTAATATATCCACATGGTTCAAATCACTACAAACTATTAAGATGTTCATATAAAGAAGTCTCCTTGCCATCTCTGTTCCCCATCAGTCTTGCTCCCATCACTACCTCCCCAGCATTATTAGTTTCTTACTCATCTTTTCAGAGATTTTTCAAAAATGCATACTAAGCCAAAACATACACAGATGGAATTCTTATATAATATTTATAATTTTCTCTACTCTTTCTTAAAACAAGCACCCTAAAAGCATGTTTTAGGGGCTTCCCAGGTGGCGCTACTGGTAAAGAAGCCCCCTGCCAATGCAGGAGATGTAAGAGATGCCAGTTAGATCCCTGGGTCAGGAAGATGCCCTGGAGGAGGGCATGGCAACCCACTCCAGTATTCTTGACTGGAAAAGCCCATGTCAGGCTAGGTATAGTCTACAGCGTCACAGAGTCAGGCACAGCTGAAGCAACTTAGCATGACTTAGCACACATGTGACTTAACTGTTATGATAAAAAGGAAAACGTCCCAGGTCAGAAATGGAGAGAAACCTCTGAGTAAATGAGTGCTGGATATAATATTTACACCGGGACCATCTGCTGGTCTCTAGTTACCTAGAGATGATGACAAGCCTGAAACAGGAATGACTGAAATCTGTTCCAAGAACCTTGTAGAGATATGGAATCTTTGAAAGGCAAAGTAGAAAACTCCTGGCCCACAGAGGAAAGATGGGGATGCTGCCTAAACCGGATTCAATCCAAAATAAAATGGAATAAAAGCAAGAAGTCTTCCTGGAAAACACCTAACTATGTGGGTTTTGGGACCCAGAACCCAGAACACAAACTGCAGGGGTTGTTTGAATAAAACCCAAGAGATGGAATGAGAGACCATCATATGTGAGCATGAATACATGAAAAGAACCACATAACATCTAGAAATGAAAATGGTGGTCACTGACATCAAAAACTCAATAGATAGTTCATAGAGAAGTTGCATATAACTGGAGAACTGGAATCGTATTTGAAGAAATTATCCAGATTACTGCATAGAGAGAATAAGAAGCCAAGACACTGAAATCATGACAGGGTTTGAGACACGGATGATAGAGTAAGAAGTCTAAAATCCCAGTAGCTGTTATCTATTAATTCTACTGTATGATCATTCAAAGTGAAAGTGAAGTCGCTCAATTGTGCTGACTCTTTGCGACCCCATGGACTGTAGCCCACCACACTCCTCTGTCCATGGGATTTTCCAGGCAAGAGACTGGAGTGGGTTGCCATTCCCTTCTCCAGAGGATCTTCCCAAGACAGGGATTGAACCTGGGTCTCTCGCATTGTAGGTAGACACTTTATTGTCCGAGCCACCAGGAAAGTATGATCATTAAGTGCTATTAAACTAACAAAACATCCATCTAAGGTGATGGCTAATTACAGAGAAATCTAGCCCACTAACACACTGCATTTGGGGAGGTTTTAGATTAAAAACAACAATAATTTAAACTGCTAAACAGTCTAGTGTTGACTCTATTTTTCCCTTTTTCCTCTTTGTCTTCATTAAGACATCTTACTAATGCTAATATATTTACATAATGCTAATATAGATATGCCTCCTATCCTTTCATATCAGGAATGCTGCATTTTATCAAAGATACACTGACCTGCCAAACCACCACGAAACTTTCTCTAGGTTTATGGTGAAGTGAATTGCTGACAAGTACCATGTTTGAAATTTCTACTCAAGATTATTTTAAGTCCAACTATATTACAGGGCCTTTAAAACATTCTAATTTGTGCCTCTTCCCAATATCTATGTATGTATCTAGCCCTCTCCCTCCCTTCTTCCCTCCTCACAATTTTCTTTCCGCACCCCAACGGATCATCCTGCAATATGCCAGCTAGCATACCAGAGTACTACTCTGGAGAGCATTATTTTGACTTAGGTAATACAGCACACACATGCAATCATACAGGACTCTGCTGTGCGCACAGTGCTGCTCTGTGATTACTAAGCAGTCCCTTACTGAATAATCTCTTTTGACTCCAAATGTGTATCAGGCATTATGCTATGCGCTGGTGATATAACATGATGAGAAAAGAAGTGTTCGTCACTGAGTTGTGTCCGACTCTTTGAGACCCCATGGACTGTAGCCCATCAGGCTCCTCTGTCCATAGAGTTCTCCAGGCAAGAACACTGGAGTGGGTAGCCATTCCCTTCTCTGGGGGATCTTCCTGACCCAGGGATCAAACCCAGGTATTCTGCACTGCAAGCAGATTCTTAATCCTCTGATCCACCAGGGAAGCCCAAGGCACACTCCACAATGTCAAGGAACTGGGGTTTAATGGGGGTGGTGCCCACATACAGAAGCCGCTTCTACTCACAGAAATGATGCTGATGGGTACCCTGGCCTTGGCCATGGCCAGTGTGTTGGAAGCCAATCTTCAAATGATAAACAACAGCCCATTTACCCAGAGTCTCAAAAGTGGCCTGATCGGTGGAATCCCCCAAGGGGGCCAGTTTCACGAGTGGCTTTGACAGAGCCCTGCAAGGTTTCCTGGTTTCAAAGCAGTTTTTAAGGATCTCAGGTCAGGGTTTCTGCGTTACCTAGACGGCATGACTGTGAGCTTACAGCCCCCACACCCTGCACGAGATTTCCTGTGGGTGCCAGTTTCCACCCTTAGCCTGATCAAGTAATTTGCTTCCTTCCAGGATCCTGGGATCCCTTTTCAGCTTCAGCCGCCATCCTGGGAGTCCACTTCTACCTTCCCCTCATGCATTTGGCTTGCAACCTTGATGTTTTTGTAGGAGAAGCAGGAAGTACTTTGTTTGGGCTACGTAACACATAAAGGTACATGAAAGTACACAGCTCACTGAATTTTCTCAAAGTGAAACACCCATGGAAACAGTAGCCAGATCAAGAAACAGAGTCTTACCAGAGCCCCAGAAGCCTGTGCGGGTCCCCGTCTACCAACCACCCTCTCCTCAAGGCAACCACTATTCTGACTTCAAGAACCAGAGACTAATTTTGCTGGCTTCAAAATCTATCTAAATGGAGTCCCGTAGGATGCACTCTTCTGAATCTGGCACCTGAAGACACACTATAGTAGGCTGTTAAGTCTCCAGGGTCCAACAAAACAATAATACACAGTGTGTTCTCAAAATTTTTCCATTTTATTTTTTAATTGAAGTATAGTTGGTTTACAATGTGGCACCAATCTCTGCTTTATGGCAAAGTGACACAGTTGTAGACAAACTGACATTCTATGCCCTTTACGTTAAATAAATGAAGAGTAAAAAGTGGTTGGGTAAATACAGTTGGAAGAAATGGTTAGTCTGGAGAGAAAAACATGTGAGCCATCCACAGTTTAGTACATACATATGCTCTCCTAGGTGGGGCATGCCATTAGCAGTTGGTTACAAGTCAATATAATTAATATTTACATAACTGGTAATGCATGAAGAAGACCAAGAGTGGAAAGAACCAGGAAGAAAGTGAAGCCACAGAAGGGTTTGTTAGGATGGGCTGTTTTCTTTTTGAATGGGTTCAAGAAAGAATAACATTGGATGCTGCCGAGAGGACAAGGTAAGAACTGAAATGTCCACTAGAATGTGTGAACACTGGTGACCTCAGAGTCCTCTGGGCAAGGGGCAGATCAATAAAAACGGCTGAGAAGCAAATGAATGAGAGGTGAGTGGTGATAACGGTGAATAGACACTAGTTTCTCCTGAAATCTGACAGTGAAAAAAGGCCAAAGTTAGCAACCAGGTGGAGGAGAGTTTTTCAGCTTAATTTTTACTTATTTTTAATTTTTAAAACTTGAGTATAAATGGTTAGCAGAAAGAGCTAGCCAAAAGGTAAACAGAGAGGAAATAAAAATTAAGGAATGGCCTGAGAAGATCCACAGTGTGAAGCAGGAGTCAAGGTAATGTAGCAAGGATGAGGGGTAAGATGGTGAGGATTCAGAAGAGGTGCTGCCAGCCAGGGGTGTCGGAGCTAAAAATGGAAACAAAGTGTTGCCAGAGGCCAGCACGGCTCAGGGGTGAGATCTGAGCCCACNGAGAAAAGAAGTGTTCGTCACTGAGTTGTGTCCGACTCTTTGAGACCCCATGGACTGTAGCCCACCAGGCTCCTCTGTCCATAGAGTTCTCCAGGCAAGAACACTGGAGTGGGTAGCCATTCCCTTCTCTGGGGGATCTTCCTGACCCAGGGATCAAACCCAGGTATTCTGCACTGCAAGCAGATTCTTAACCCTCTGATCCACCAGGGAAGCCCAAGGCACACTCCACAATGTCAAGGAACTGGGGTTTAATGGGGGTGGTGCCCACATACAGAAGCCGCTTCTACTCACAGAAATGATGCTGATGGGTACCCTGGCCTTGGCCATGGCCGGTGTGTTGGAAGCCAATCTTCAAATGATAAACAACAGCCCATTTACCCAGAGTCTCAAAAGTGGCCTGATCGGTGGAATCCCCCAAGGGGGCCAGTTTCACGAGTGGCTTTGACAGAGCCCTGCAAGGTTTCCTGGTTTCAAAGCAGTTTTTAAGGATCTCAGGTCAGGGTTTCTGCGTTACCTAGACGGCATGACTGTGAGCTTACAGCCCCCACACCCTGCACGAGATTTCCTGTGGGTGCCAGTTTCCACCCTTAGCCTGATCAAGTAATTTGCTTCCTTCCAGGATCCTGGGATCCCTTTTCAGCTTCAGCTGCCATCCTGGGAGTCCACTTCTACCTTCCCCTCATGCATTTGGCTTGCAACCTTGATGTTTTTGTAGGAGAAGCAGGAAGTACTTTGTTTGGGCTACGTAACACATAAAGGTACATGAAAGTACACAGCTCACTGAATTTTCTCAAAGTGAAACACCCATGGAAACAGTAGCCAGATCAAGAAACAGAGTCTTACCAGAGCCCCAGAAGCCTGTGCGGGTCCCCGTCTACCAACCACCCTCTCCTCAAGGCAACCACTATTCTGACTTCAAGAACCAGAGACTAATTTTGCTGGCTTCAAAATCTATCTAAATGGAGTCCCGTAGGATGCACTCTTCTGAATCTGGCACCTGAAGACACACTATAGTAGGCTGTTAAGTCTCCAGGGTCCAACAAAACAATAATACACAGTGTGTTCTCAAAATTTTTCCATTTTATTTTTTAATTGAAGTATAGTTGGTTTACAATGTGGCACCAATCTCTGCTTTACGGCAAAGTGACACAGTTGTAGACAAACTGACATTCTATGCCCTTTAAGTTAAATAAATGAAGAGTAAAAAGTGGTTGGGTAAATACAGTTGGAAGAAATGGTTAGTCTGGAGAGAAAAACATGTGAGCCATCCACAGTTTAGTACATACATATGCTCTCCTAGGTGGGGCATGCCATTAGCAGTTGGTTACAAGTCAATATAATTAATATTTACATAACTGGTAATGCATGAAGAAGACCAAGAGTGGAAAGAACCAGGAAGAAAGTGAAGCCACAGAAGGGTTTGTTAGGATGGGCTGTTTTCTTTTTGAATGGGTTCAAGAAAGAATAACATTGGATGCTGCCGAGAGGACAAGGTAAGAACTGAAATGTCCACTAGAATGTGTGAACACTGGTGACCTCAGAGTCCTCTGGGCAAGGGGCAGATCAATAAAAACGGCTGAGAAGCAAATGAATGAGAGGTGAGTGGTGATAACGGTGAATAGACACTAGTTTCTCCTGAAATCTGACAGTGAAAAAAGGCCAAAGTTAGCAACCAGGTGGAGGAGAGTTTTTCAGCTTAATTTTTACTTATTTTTAATTTTTAAAACTTGAGTATAAATGGTTAGCAGAAAGAGCTAGCCAAAAGGTAAACAGAGAGGAAATAAAAATTAAGGAATGGCCTGAGAAGATCCACAGTGTGAAGCAGGAGTCAAGGTAATGTAGCAAGGATGAGGGGTAAGATGGTGAGGATTCAGAAGAGGTGCTGCCAGCCAGGGGTGTCGGAGCTAAAAATGGAAACAAAGTGTTGCCAGAGGCCAGCACGGCTCAGGGGTGAGATCTGAGCCCACGAGGGTGTAGCAGTTCAGTCCACGTGACTGCATGATAATCTCCATTTTCAGGATTCTGAACATGGAGAAGCTATAAATTATGAGATAGATTCAGGATAACTAGGCAGATTGATCCAGGGAAAGGCAAGGGCAAGATGAGGAAGTGAACTGTAGTGGAGAATTCAGTGAAGCCAAGTAGCACAAGGGTAAACCGCCTAGGGAAACTGTTCTCAGCCAAGAAAACCACCTGGGTGTGTGTGTCTGTGTGTCTGTCTGTGTGTGTGTGTTTGTGTGTGTGTGTGTGTCTGTGTGTGTGTGTCTGTGTGTAAATTCCTTACTGAATCTCTTGAGTTGAGGCCCAGGCAGCAGCATGGTTTTTTTGTTTTGTTTTTTTAAATCTCCCCCAGTGACTCCAATATGCAAAGTTGAGACCCATGGGGCTAGGGAGTCTGATTACTGTAAGAACAGAAGATGGCAGAGATGGAAACTCTCAGAAAGATCAGCTGTTACAGGACGTATGGAAAACAAGAAGGTGCCAAGGAGCAGTACAAGTTGGGGAAGGGCTGGAGAAGAGAGAAAGAGTGGGGCTGTCTCCATAATGATCTAAATGTTGCCAGTTATCAAAAACTTAAGATTCAGAGCAACTGGAGAAATTTCCATACAGACATTCTATCCCTGTGGATTACTTCCGGTGTTACTTTTTAGGTCACCACCTGCAGTATATACAGCATATTGGCTTAAGTAGTGAGTGCATGAGTGCTTAATCGGGTCTGCCTCTCTGCGACCCCATGGACTATAGCCCACCAGGCTTCTCCCTCCATGGAATTTTCCAGGCAAGAATACTGGAATGGTGGCCATTCCCTTCTCCAAGGGATCTTCCCCTGACCCACGGATCAAACCTGCATCTCCTGCATTGGCAGGCAGATTCTTTACAACTGAGTCTACTAGGAAGGTGACAGTGAAGTTTAAGAGCCGTGGCTGGAGGGAGACTGTCTAGATTTCTGTACCAGGTTCACAGTTAACTAACTGTGTGTATTCCTGGGCAAGGCATTTCTTTATCTCAATTTGCTCTTGTTTTTTAAAGTGTGGGTAAGAGTACTCACTCACTTCATAAAGCAGTTGTGAGAAATAGATGAGATTAAGCCACAGAGTAAACATTCAGTGGTAGCTATTACTAGCAATTTTTCAAAAAGAACATTTTTCCACTAAATGTAACTCCTCTGAAATATCATAGTACTGATTAGAGATTTTGAGAGATCAAACACTAACGCAATGTATATAACCAAAAAGGAAGGACTGGAAATTCATATACTTAGAAGTTATTTCATATATGTTTAAAGAGTAATCCATTATGTTGGTTTTTCTTTTTAAAGATAAAGTCAACTCTTACGTAGTAAGGAAAATTAAAAGGTGGAGTGCGGGGGCTTCCCTGGCGGCTCAATGGTAAAAAATCCACCTGCCAATGTAGGAGACATGGGTTTGATCCTTGATTTGGGAAGATCCCATATGCTACGGAGTAGCTAAGTCCACGCATGCACCACAACTACTGAGCCTATGCTCTGGAGCCTGGGACGGCAACTGCTGAGTCCATGAGCCCAGCTACTGAAGCCCATGCTCTGCAACGAGAGACCACCACAAAGAGAAGCCCAGACCCCACCACTGGACGGCAGCCCCCACTCGTGACGATGAGAGAAAACCCTGTGTAGGAAGGAAGACCTAGCACAGCTAAAAATAAATTAATGATTTTTTTAAAGTGTAAAAATACTTTTTAAAATGAGAAAAAAAAAAGATTAAATGGGGAAGGTGAAGTCGCTCAGTCGTATCTGACTCTTTGCGACCTCATGGACTGTAGCCTACCAGGCTCCTCAGTCCATGGAATTTTCCAAGCAAGAGTACTGGAGTGGGTTGCCATTTCCTTCTCCAGGGGATCTCCCCAACCCAGGGATCAAACCCCACTCTCCCACACTGCAGGCAGACGCTTTACCATCTGAGCCACCAGGGAATCACTAAAAGGGGGAAAGGGAATCGTTAAAAGTCTCAAAGCACGGTTAAAACAGAATNACCCAGGGATCAAACCCCGCTCTCCCACACTGCAGGCAGACGCTTTACCATCTGAGCCACCAGGGAATCACTAAAAGGGGGAAAGGGAATCGTTAAAAGTCTCAAAGCACGGTTAAAACAGAATAAATCAAAACATGGGATAAAACATTTAGTGCAAAGTATTAATATATACTGTATTTAAGTTAAAATTATATTCAAGGTTTTTTACATTCAAAATTTAGGAACTAATTTAAAGTTAGTTATAATATAAAGTTAGTTTAAAGGTATAATCCAAAAGTGTAGAAACAATCCAAGTGTGAGATTGAGAGACTTTAAATGACACAAATTATTATTGCCTAAAAAGGACCTGCTGGAGAAGGCAATGGCAACCCACTCCAGTACTCTTGCCTGGAGAAACCCAGGGAAGAGGGGAGCCTGGTGGGCTGCCATCTATGGGGTCACACAGAGTCGGACATGACTGAAGCGACTTAGCAGCAAAAAGGACCTGCTACTGTTTTCTTAGGTGAGCTCCCCTTTAAGACTATTAAAAGGGTTCTCAGCTGGGCAGAGGTGCTGGCTTTTTGAAATTTCTCCATGCTCAGAGCCTGGCTCAGAATTTGGATTCTGCAGTCACAAGAATCCCCCTTCCCTCGGCTCTGCTGGAGGAAGAGACTGTCACCCTCAGAACTGAAAAGAAGAGGCATGATGATTTTTCCACAATGCAGCAGGCACAAGGCACAAAATGACTACCGGTCACTATGTAATCCAAGCAATACCGCCTTCTCTCACGGAGATGTTTTGAGGCGTTCCAAAGGAGTCTATTCTGTTTGGCTGGCCATTCAATCACTACACCTAACACAGTCCCCAAAACAAAGGCGACAACGCAGCCTTCCTCCTGGGGAGAAAACGCCCCTCCCCACAGCTTCTAATACCTGGGAAGTTCTCATCAGTGTCAGCAGATCCTAGGCACCAGATCCAGAATCTGGGATTTTAAAACTAGTCTTAAGTTCTCTTGAAACACCCCTCCTAACTCCCCTCCTAACACGTGTCCATTTAACTGTTAGACACCTGATTTTGTTACATTTTCAGGAACACATTAAGTAAGAAAGAGAAAGGGATAGACCATGTACATGCTAGTCAATGGTTTGATTGGCTTCGTTTTTGAAGAAGAAACTAATCTTGAAACTAAGGGAGCAACTGGGGAAGACAGGAAAGTATGGTAAATTTTCAATACGTGTCATTTTCCCAAGGCATTATTTCTAAGTGACATTTTAAATTGAGAGCTGGAGTCACTCCTCCATCAAAAAGAAAAAAAAAATGAATTCATGTAATTAAGGCCTGTCACTGTCAAGGACAGAGAGTGGGGTACTCACAGCAAGCTGCAGCCGCAAGGCCAGGGAACAGAAGGGCAGGTACCATCTGGGGGGCCTCTCACAGTACCAGTTACTTCTGTCTAAAAGGTCAGGGGAGATGAATCACAGGCAGAGAGGCCCACGGGGTCTCGCTTTCTATTGTGAGCTAAAAGGACATCTCTTCAGAGAACACTTCAAAGAACGCCAACGGATGGTAAGGAGTATTCGGGAACGTTCTTCTGGACTTTATGGATGATTTGGCTTGATGAATCTTAACTGGCTCTCTGCACAAGGGTTTTTTGACTTGTGAACTGATGGGATGGCTGTGCTTTTGTTCGTTGATTTTCCATTCCCTAACATCTCAGTCTCTAAAATTGTTACTGTCCTTTCCATCATTTTAGCTTAACTGCCTTTGAATCTTTTAGTCCCATTTCGGCCCCTCCTCGACAGTTTGTTTAGTGGTTGGTATCATTTAAAAATAACTTATTTTATGGTTTTGTATTCAAATTGAGTTTTGAGCAGGAGAGGGGAATGAAGGGAGGGCCTGGAATGAAGGGAGGCTTCTGGGAGAGAGGGGGGGCTGTGCTCCTCCCCTTTTATCAGCCCCTGGCTGCTGCTTCCCATGGGATTTCCCAGGCAAGAACACCAGAGTGGGTTGCCATTTCCTCCTCCAGGGGATCTTCCCACCCAAGGACAGAACTGGCTTCTCCTGTGCAGCAACCTTAAGACAGGGCTACATCTACCAGAAGTGAGGCACAAGAATTTCCCTCAAAGCTTCGAAGGGGAAGATAGATCCCTTGAGGGCAAAGTTCACCTTGCTTACCAGCCCCAGACTGTGCTGTTTTTATAGCTCTGATGTGCAAATCAGTTGAAGCGATTTATTTGACACTGGGAATTTTCTCCTTTGTTCCATGCCATCAAGCTTGTTAATATTTCATGTAAAATTAAGCTGATTGCTTGATCAGCAGATCCCACACTTCATATAGGCCATCCCAGCAATTCCAAATGATAAAAGGCTTCTTTTGTTGCTGTTTTTAGCTATGAATGTGCTCCAGAAGGTTGTTACCGTGTCTATGATCAGTAAGTGTCATGATTATGTTACCTCCATATAGCATTTATCTTCAAAAATGGTACTGCAGCAAAATGGGCTTCATTAGCAAAGCACACCACATCACAAAACACGCCTTCTGGTGCAACATTAATTCTGTAGACAGAAGATCCCCCAGAGAACACAGAACAACCCATCAGTGAGTTACCTTTATAGGAAAACACAAACTATTTCCGTTGGACAACAGACTTGTACACTACAGAACACAAAAGAGTCTGTCACCTTGGTTAATTTTGTTCCCTCGCCCTCCCCCCAAAACAACCCACCAACCCTTCAGTAACAAAAGAGCTAGCCAGAGTGTGTGGGAAATAGAGCAACGTATTTTGCTAACAGCAACAAGTAGCTTTGCATTTCCCGAAGGGTAGATCCAAGTGTACAGATTATTGAAGGCATGACAGGTATTCCCTTTGGAAAACCCTGGGGGGATATTCAGAACTAACAAGTAATTTGTAGGTGAACATGTGATTGGGCTTCCCTGGTGACTCAGATGGTAAAGAATCAGCCTGCAATGCAAGAGACCTGGGTTTGATCCCTGGGTTGAGAGGATCTCCTGGAGAAGGGAATGGCAACCCACTCTGGTCTTCTTGCCTGGGGAATCCCATGGACAGAGGGGACTGGTGCGCTACAGTCCACAGGGTCCCAAAGAGTTGGACATGACTGAGCACAATTAGGATCATGTGACTGATATGGCACTATTTCTATTTTAACCCACAATCAGAAACAAAGAGACAAAGATTTCATTTGATCCAACTCATTTCATGAAAAGNGCACGCTACAGTCCACGGGGTCCCAAAGAGTTGGACGTGACTGAGCACAATCAGGATCATGTGACTGATATGGCACTGTTTCTATTTTAACCCACAATCAGAAACAAAGAGACAAAGATTTCATGTGGTCCAACTCATTTCATGAAAAGCCATGGCCACTGAATCCGCCCCAAGTTTTGTCCATCTACCAGAAATCACAATGGCCAAATAACACTAAGTTAATGAGTGATCAAAAATCCCACTATTACTACTGGGAAAAAATAATCAAAGATTATTCATTCGACATGCAATGATCAGCTGCCGAGTAGCACCGAAGATACCCTCCCCACTCCCCAAAGTTTATAATCTTAAGTGGGGAAAGAGACAAGAGAACACACAGTTTTTTAGATGGGTAAATTCAAGATACTATGGAAGGACCTAAGAGGGGGTGCCTAACCCAGTAAGGAGCTAAAGCTGAATGAGGAGGAGTTAGTAAAACAAAAAGGAAGGGAGGGAAGGAAGAAGGGAGACAAACAGAAAAAAGGAAAGAAAGAGAATTCTAAAAAATTACACTGCACATTCAGAGGAAGGCCAGTAATTGAATGTGGCTGGAGAAACAGGCCCAGGAGATGGCTCACCTCCTAAAGAATTACGTCTTATTAAGGAGTTTGAATTTTAACCTGAAGGCAGTGGGGAACCTTGGTAAGATTTTAAGCACATAATCCAAGATTGCTGCTCCAGAAAGATTAGGCTACAATAAGAAAAACAAGGTAGATAAAGAGCAGCTGCTGCTGCTGCTGAGTCGATTCGGTCATGTCTGATTCTGCGTGACCCCATAGACGGCAGCCCACCAGGCTCCCCCGTCCCTGGGATTCTCCAGGCAAGACCACTGGAGTGGGTTGCCATTTCCTTCTCCATGCGTGAAAGTGAAGTCGCTCAGTCATGTCCAACTCTTCGAGACCCCATGGACTGCAGCCCACCAGGCTCCTCTGCCCATGGGATTTTCCAAGCAAGAGTACTGGAGAGGGGTGCCAGTGCCTTCTCCGATAAAGAGCAGAGCTGTAGGTAAAAATACCAGCAAGTAGAGATAGTTCAATAATCTAGGGTAGAGATAATATATACTGAACTAATGATGGAAAAGGGAGGAATGATGAATTAAGCGAACCACCACTAAATAGTAAATTTCCATTTTGCTTTTTTAGTGTCCATTTTGCTTTTTAAAGCTATCACAATATTATCCAATTCCAGATCTCCTCAAGGCTCAGGTTCAAGGGGCTGAACTACCTGATTCATGCACCCCAAAGTGGTTTGGGCAACAATGGCCCTGAGAGCAAAATCTGTTGAAGTCCAACTGCATCCTCAGGACTAAACCCAGAAAATAAGCTCTCCTTGATTTACACTCTACTAAGGCTCAGAATACCATACATTTAAGGCCAAATTAAAAAAAATCATATTATATAAAAACAATATCTGAAATGCTAAAATTTACATTAAAAACATAATTACTTTCTGATAGGCAGTTTAGCACAGTTATCCTGATACAGTGAGTACTTAAACTCTACTCAAAAATTGTGCAGCAGGTTTAAAAGTTGTTATACTAGAAAAATTAGGAAAGGCAGAACTAACTTGAGAAAAAAAAAATCTTCAAGAAAAGAACATTTAGTAGAGGGCAGTTAATATTAGAGGGACATAGGAGTATTGCCACTGTACCATGGCTGGAGAGGCAATTAATAGAAAACAAAAAGGCTATCACTAAACATTAGGATACCACACATAAAGGGGAAGAAATGATTAAGTTCAAGGAGCAAGAAGGATGGGGAGCTGAACAAAAGCAAGGTATCTTGCTTAGAAACTCTCATCTGGCAGAATGGTTCCTAATAGCTAAAGAGGGAAGAAAAAAACAATTGGTTCCAGACTTTTGTATGTATTAGCCACCGTCCCCCAGCTATCAAACCACAGGAGCTCTCAACAAAAGAAAAAGTTCCATTAAAAAATCACTTAACTTTATGCCTGCAGAGGATATAATCATTAGTTTCTTTCTTTTTTTAAGGAAACAATCTTCAAAATAAGAATTTTGAATTCTTGAATTTCAAATGCTCTAATCTAAAAGTTATCTTTAAACTTTTAAGGGGAATTCCCTGGTGGTCCAGTGCCTTTACTGTCTGGGGTTCAATTCCTAGTC
>SJYW01024781.1:198960-209339 GCA_006410735.1 Raphicerus campestris | reverse complement strand
AGATACCATTACACACTGTATTTAATTGTAAAAAAAAAACAAACATTTTTTTTTAATGTTCATTGTTTTGTTTTTTAGCAATTTCACTGAAATGTTTGTATTACTTAAATATTTTTAAACATTAGTAGCTCACAGATTACGCTCCTTAATCTGACAATCAGATACGGAACCATATAAGGTTTGATAATAGGCTCCATTTCCAACAGTTTTAGGCACAAGGTTTTAGGAGGGGCATTGACTAAATCTGGCTATTTTAATTTATTTATACTTTACCATATTCAAAAAGGATCTGAGAGGATACAGACACATGTTCAGGAAATATATTCTTCAATAAAAGACAGAATGCTTAGCATAAAATTTTAACCAAAATATCACTGCCAATATTCTTTAGCCTTGCTTGTCAAAATGTTAAGAATAGCAAAATGTGGAGATTATCAAACCTGCAAATTTACTAAACACAGTAGAAAGAGGAGAGGACAAACCCTTCGCGCTCTGCTTGAAAACAAACTGGGAAGCATCTTCACTTCAGTAAGAAAGGAATNCTTGTCAAAATGTTAAGAATATCAAAATGTGGAGATTATCAAACCTGCAAATTTACTAAATACAGCAGAAAGAGGAGAGGACAAACCCTTAGTGCTCTGCTTGCAAACAAACTGGGAAGCATCTTCACTTCAGTAAGAAAGGAATCAAATCAAACAGTAAATAATTTTGAAGGTGGGATCAGATGAAAGGAACTTAATTTTTTAAAAGGCAGCATATAATTTATACATAAATTAAGCTGTTGATTATTTACTTCATGTTCTTTTACCTAGTTCAGAAAAATACTCTGAAGATTCCTACTAAACTGTTATAAACTAATTGCATTTTCTTCATTCTTTTTTCATTTAAATTTTCTGGATCCTATTACTGTCAATATAAAAGGTAACTTTGTGGAACATTAAAGAAGAAATACAAAGACTCTTACNGTTCTTTTACCTAGTTCAGAAAAATACTCTGAAGATTCCTACTAAACTGTTATAAACTAATTGCATTTTCTTCATTCTTTTTTCATTTAAATTTTCTGGATCCTGTTACTGTCAATATAAAAGGTAACTTTGTGGAACATTAAAGAAGAAATACAAAGACTCTTACCGTATCGTAACTAAAGTTTGTGCTATTCTCAAAAACTGCAAGTATTTTAAACAAAAAGGTATTTAAAAATTCTTTTTCAGTTTATTATTAAATACAAAATAACTTACAATAATTTTAACTGGAGTTGTCACAGTCTGAGAGTATAAACACTCTCAGATGGTTACTTGAAGTATTCAGCTATTTTACTAGTGTTAAATAAGTGAGACTTTTAGGTGGTGCAGTGATAAAGAATCCACCTGTCAACGCAGGAGATGCAAGAGACACGGGTTAGATCCCTGGGTCAGGAAGTTCCCCTCGAGTAGGAACTGGCAACCCACTCCAGTATTCTCATCTGGAAAATTCCATGGACAGAGGAGTCTGGTGGGCTACAGTCCGCAACTGTCACAAACAGTTGGAAAGAACTGAGCATGCACACACACACACACATCACAGAGGGAAGGTGTTCCATCACAGTCCTATGCTGAAGAAGGCTGCTGCTGCTAAGTCGTTTCAGTCGTGTCCGACTCTGTGCGACCCCATAGATGGCAGCCCACCAGGCTCCACCATCCCTGGGATTCTCCAGGCAAGAACATTGGCGTGGGTTGCCATTCCCAACTTTCTTCAAATTGGGCTGTNGACTCCCCGGCGCACCCCGCCCCGCCCCGGCCCTCCGAAACCGCGGTCCCGCCCTCCGAGGGGCGGTGCGCGCCGCTCCTCTCCGCCCACCCTGCCGCCCTCGCGCTGGTGGCGTCACTGTCGTGAGCTCGCCCTGGGAGGGTTAGTCTGGGTGTTCCTCTCCAGGCTCCAGCCGCCGCCCACCTCTCGGCGACCGGCGAATGCGACCCGGGCAGCCGCCTCTGTCGGCGGAGCGCGACCCTGTGTCCAGCTCGGAGGACACTCTCCCTTTGTCCGGCTCTGGTGTGCCAGGGCGTCCTAGGAAAAGACCCGGGGTTCCAGGCAGCCTCGAGTTGTCTCGCAGTGCAACTTCCAAAGCTGTGTCCGCAGTCTCTGCGCTGGGCATTGCCCGGAGCGGCCCAGACCTTCCAGGGCATGTTCCTGGGCGTCCTGGTGTGTCCCATTGCCTTTCTCCCTTGCTACTTTCAGTGCTGTCAAGCCTTGGATCACAACGTACCGAGAGTGAAGTCTTCTGCTTCACAGATCTCTAAGCACCTCAGAAACAGCATGTAACATACAAGAAATTCTCAAACTCAGGATGTAAAGGATTAGCTGATTCTGAAGTCCTCTAAGACTCCTGCCCAATATGATAGCCATAGGGGCTATTGCGCGCTTGACATGTGGATAGTAGGAACTAAATGAGTTGTGTTACGAATGTTTAAGTCATACACCTAATATGAAGTGATACACTTGATATCATTAATTTTATATTGATTACAAATTTTAAGAATATTTTTGATACATTGAGTTAATTTATTAAAATTGTTTCACTCTCTTTGCTGCTGTTTTTTTAAATTCTGCTAGCTACTAGAAGGTTTTAAGTTACCCAGGAGGATAGCACTCTAAAATGGAAAAACGTGGCATTTTGGATAGTAAGGTAACCTAGTGTTTATCGTAATTTTAACTCAGTCCAGGAAGATGTTTTACTCTAGTACTAAACGCTTCTGTCTCTTTAGCCTAGATGAGTTTATATAGTTTCTTCATTGCTTTATGTTTAGACGGTGTTTATTATTTCAAATGGTTTCCTTTTACATAATCCATGACTCCCTAGAGAGATTTCAGAATAGAATTCAATTTTGGAAAGAAGTTGTTTACCATTGTTATTTATATAGTTGATTTGATCGAATGAACTACCTCAATCTACAATTAAATGATAAACTACAATCAGAAAGGGGCTTCCCAGGTGGCTCAGTTATAAAGAATCCACCTGCATGCAGAACACAGGGGTTACCCTGTGTCAGAAAGATCTCCTGGAGAAGGAAATAGCAACCTACTCCAGTATTCTTACCTGGAAAACCTCATGGACAGAGGATTTTGGCAGGCTACAATCCATGGGATAGAAAAGACTTGTATACGACTTAGCGACTGCATGTATGCACACCTTTAGAAAAGAGTTTGAATTAATGTCTATGTTGAGAACCAATCCTGGATTTGCTGTATCCTTTGTTTTACCTGGGTAAAGTCAGTAAGAAAGAACAAGGCTTAGAAACCAGACTTCATTGTTGAGAGTTACTGGTTGATAAAGTTATAGCCCGATAGTATAGCCCGATAGTGTACTAGCATGGAAATAACAGTACAAGTGAAAATTTTAAAATGTCACTATTTTAGTTAATTCTGACTTAAAAAGAAACATTTGAATACATTTTAACATTTCTGAAATGGAAATGGATCTCACAGTCAATGGCATTTTACAATTAATTGGTGTTTTTTTCTTAGTTGTATGTAAAATAATGTTGCATCGTACCATTAATGTACTGTTAAGATATGATGAACTACATCAATTGGTCAGTTTAAGCATTTTGTATTATTCTGCATTTATCCAAATTGTTTTTGGAACCTTACAAGGAAGGATTTTATAATCAGTGACATGGAAAATGAAGCCAAAGAAAAGTGAAAGAATCAAATATTCTTAAGAGTTAACAGAACTCCTCTAATTGGGTATAACTAGTAGACAGAAGATTTGCTGTGTTGTACTTTAGCCTATTTAAACTTAGTCTGTTAAGCCTGGTTGATGATTTTAGAGGAGTAGCATTAGAACGTGTAATCCTAAGGTTATATAGGTTTCCCAGGTGGTGCTAGTGGTACAGAACCCACCTGCCAACGCAGGAGACATGAGACCCATGTTCATTCCCTGAGTGGGGAAGACCCTCTGGAGAAGAGCATGGCAACCCACTCCAGTATTCTTGCTTTGAGAATTCCAGGGACAGAGGAGCCTGGCTGGCTACAGTCAATGGGGTCACAAAGAGTTGGACACAACTTGGCATCCCACTCCAGTACTCTTGCCTGGAAACTCCCATGGATGGAGGAGCCTGATAGGCTGCAGTCCATGGGGCCGCTGAGTCAGATGCGACTGAGCGACTTTACTTTCCCTTTTCACTTTCATGCATTGGAGAAGGAAGGGCAACCCACTCCAGTGTTCTAGCCTGGAGAATCCCAGCGATGGCGGAGCCCAATGGCCTGCCATGTGTGGGGTCACACAGAGTCGGACACGACTGAAATGATTTAGCAGCAGCAGCAGCAGAGTGACTTAACACTTTTATTTCACTTTCAACAGTCTTTAGATATGGTAAAAGTATAAATTTCTTCCATGTAGCATAGCAGCATAGAAATTTAGTAAAAACCCTGTCTGCTGACCTTACTTTTGGCAGTTTACATTGTTTTGGTTGCTTGTCTAAAGGGCTCTCCTGTCTCTTTGAACACCAATTCAACCAAGTTCAGGGCCTCTGATTTTTTTCAGTGGCAATTTAGTAGCATTAGTGATTTAAATATGTACATTTTTAAGGAGCAGTGTTTTTAGAAATAAACAAAACCCAAATTTGACTGTCATTTAATGGCCATGGATAGTTTAGTTTTAAAACCTTAACAAGAAAAGGATTTGAAATGTCTAGTTCAACCACATACATTTTTGGTTTGAACCAAATCCAGACCAAAATAACTGTAGCTGATTCCAACTGAAATGAAATTATATTAGTTCTAGTTCTATGTCCCAGAAAAGAACAGAGGCTGGGAGAACATAGGTACTTAAGTTAACTTAGAGCCATGAAACAAACTTTGGCAAGTTGATGGTAACACTGTGCCCCAAATGCCTATAGTTAAAAGTGCATTTACATCTAAAAAAGTTGTAACATTTTCAATAATCAGGATTCTTAATTTGGGTTGTGTCTAAGAAAAAAATCATATTTAGTGAGTTTTTTTTTTCAATCATGTTTAAAATGTGACACAAAAGCTCTGCCTACAGAAAAAAGACTAAAAGATAGTGCACCAGACAATCAGTTATAACTACTTGTCTTTGAGAAATGAAATGCATTGACTTTTTAAAATCTACCTTTTTATATTGTTGACTTTCTATATTGAGCATAATTATTTTGACAGAGAAAAATGACCATTTTCTATTTTATAAATGAGTTAATCAATGATGAAAAACATCACATAAAATTTGAAATTTTTTAAAATAAAAATTATGAGTGACACAATCACTTTGGAAAATAGTTTGACATTTACTTACAAAAGTAAACATGCTCTTAACCATATAACCCAGGAATCACACTCCTTGTTGTTTAGTCAAATGAACTGAAAACATACTCATACAAAAACCTGCATGCAGATGTTCATAGCAGCTTTGTTCCTAACTGCCAAAACTTCTCAGGTAAAGAACCCACCTGCCAATGCAGGAGACGTAAGAGATGTGGGTTTGATCTCTGGGTTCGGAAAATCCCCTGGAGAAGAGCATGGCAACCCACTCGAGTATCCTTGCCTGGAGAATCCTATTGACAGAGGAGCCTGGTGGGCTACAGTCCATAGGGTTGCAAAGAGCTGGACATGAGTGAGGTGACTTACAAATGCATGCACGCCAAAAGTTGAGAGCAACTAAGATGTCCATCTGTAGATGAATGGATAAATCTATTGTCTGGTCCATCCATACAGTGGAATATTTTTATGTGCTAAGAAGAAATTAATTATCAAGTCATGAAAAGACATGGAGAAGTTTAAATGCATTTTATTAAGTATAATAAAATAGGCCAGTCTGAAAAGGCTACATACTGTAGAATTACAACTATATAACATTCTGGAAAAAGCAAAATTATGGAGACAGTAAAAATGTCAGTGATTGCCAGAAGGGAGTGAGTCGAGGGGGGCGGGTGGGTTCTCCCTTCTTACAACAGAGGCAGGTCACAGAGGATTTTTATGGCAATGAAACTATTCTGTATAATGGTAGATACATGTATCACACATTTGTCAAAAAACCATAGAATGTACAACACCAAGAGTGAACCCTAATGTAGACCATGGACTTTGGGTGACTGTCATGTGTCAATATAGGTTCATCAGCTACAACAAATATGCCAGTCTGGGGCAAGGTGTTGACAGTGGGGAACTGTGCATGTGTTGGGCGGGAAGTATAAGGGAACTCTGTATTTTCTGCTCAGTTTTACTAAAACTGCTTTTAAAAATAAAGTCTATTTTTAAAAAAATTAGTGAGTGCTACACACACACACACACACACACACACACACACACACACACAAGTATTGGAAACATTCCAAATGTCTGAATTCATGAAATAAACTAGTTTGTCATCACATCCCAGGGCTTACCATCTTCTAGGCAGTCAAATATTTGTTGAACAAGTGAATTAGTTTATTTAAATAGATCTGCATTGAGAGAAATCACTAGAAATGTTGCTCAACTTTCTCCTTTGTTTGCAAATGCTTTAAACATTTTCTTTCTTTGTGGAAAAGAAATACACATTAACTACCCATGCTCTTTCTTCAGATTGCAAAGTTAGACTACAGAGTTAGAGTGAGAGTAACTACATATTAGTTCACTTAATCGCAATCTGAAGACCTGCCCCAAAGCCCATGCTCTACTTGGCAGAGTCAACAGCATCATTTTTATGTCAATATTGGACATTCAATATTGAACAACAGGGGTCCACTTAGACACAGATTTCTTTTTTCAGTAAATACTACTATAGTGCTACATGACCTGATGTTGTTTGAATGTAGTTAATGTGTTATTTTTAAAAGATAGGTTTACTGTAAATCTTCAGCCCTATTAAAAAAAAACTTCTTTAAAAAGTAAAAAGTAATCCCCCCAAAATTGAGTAAATTTGAAGTTTCAAAAACAAAGTTAGAATCAATTGATTTGTAGTGATAATGCCCAAAGAAACAATTTAATTCTTGGCCTCCCCCTATCCCCTAAGCCTGTTTGAAATTAGTAGAAAAAATGCCTTATCTACTTATCAGCTCAGGTGCTTAACCTACAGTCATTTTGTTACCCATTAAATGGTAACTTCGTAAAGGCCTTCATATATGAATAGACTTCAAATGTACAAAGGTTCTAGGCAGACTGTCAGTTTAGGGCCTCATCTTGATAAACCACTGGTACAGTGTATTTGTATGTTACAGGTGTGGTCCAGGGTAGAGCCAAGAGTTTACTAGAGTTCATTTCATTCTCAGCTGTTTTGCTAACTAGTACCCAAGTGACTAATTAGAATGTTAATTATACTCATTTCCTTTCAAATGCCATACTTGATTTTGTTTTAATCCATAGTATGCTAGGTTGAAGCACCAATGTTTGTTCCTGCTGCTGCTGCTGCTAAGTCACTTCAGTTGTGTCCGCCTCTGTGTGACAAGGAAGCTAAAGTCTAAAGATTTCCAAATGTATCCCATGTAAACATCAATTATTTTTTTCAAAATGTTTTAAATTTGCTTGTTTCTAGGTAGAGATTCGTGACTCCATTCAACTATTCATTTAAATGAACAATGTCAAAAACCTTCACCTAGCTTCGCGTGTGCACCTGTGTGTGTATGTAAACCAGCTTGGTAGATTTATTGGAGAATGAGAGAGAGAGACTGAGACTGAAATCGGCTCCTCCCTTGGTATCAGTGGGCGATTATTTCTAGGACCCCCCAGATACCAAAATCCACAAATGCTCAAGTCCCTTATATAAAATGACATAATGTTTGCATATAGCCAAAGCACTACAGGTATGTATTATATAAGCATATACTCTTGTATCGGAGAAGGCGATGGCACCCCACTCCAGTACCCTTGCCTGGAAAATCCCATGGACAGAGGAGCCAGGTAGGCTGCAGTCCATGGGGTTGCTAAGAGTCGGGCACGACTGAGCAACTTCACTTTCACTTTTCACTTTCATGCACTGGAGAAGGAAATGGCAACCCATTCCAGTGATCTTGCTTGGAGAATCCCAGGGACAGAGGAGCCTAGTGGGCTGCCGTCTATGAGGTCGCACAGAGCTGGACACGACTGAAGTGACTTAGCAGCAGCAGTGGCATACTCTTGTATGGGCTTCCCAGGTGGCTCAGTTGGTAAAGGATCCGACTGCAGTGCAAGAGATTCATTGACCAGAGGTTCAGTCCTCTGGTCAGGAAGATCCCCTGGAGGAGGACATGCAACCCACTCCTGTATTCTTGCCTGGAGAGTCCCATGGACAGAGGAACCTGGCAGGTTACACTCCATAGGGTCGCAAAGAGTCGGACATGACTGAAGGGGCTGAGTAGCAGCAGCATATTCTTATGTACTTTAAATCATCTATTACTTTAAAAAATAAATAAATCATCTATTACTTATACTACCTAATGCAGTGTAAAATGCTCTGTAAATAGTTGCCAGGACATACAGCAAATTCATTTTGCTTTTTGAAACTTTCTGGAATTTTTTCCCAAATATTTTCTATTCTAGGTTTGAATTCCAGTTGGTTGAATCCATGAATTCAGAACCTATGGGTATGGAAGGTGAACACAAAAACATAAGTTATGTGCCAGGCAAATCTGAAAACATTAACTTGATTTTCACAAATGTCATGAGATTGGAAGCCAAAAAGATAAAGGTAACTACCGAGTGGCACATCTGATAAGGGAGAGAGCTGGAGTTCCGACCCAGGTCTGTCAGACTTCAAAGCCAGTGCTCTTTATATATATATTTTTAAAAGTACAATATTAATTTAAACAAAGTATAGTAGATGATCAGCCTTCAAGTTTAGATGGCAAAGTATTGATAGATTTTAGTTTAGCATTATTTAGTTTGCTAACCAATATTCTGTAGACGTCACTTTCAACATCTAAGACCTGGGAAAGTGTATTAAGAATAGATCATATATTTCATGCTAAATTGCACTGACACTTTAAACATCTTACTCATTTACTACATCTTTTTCTTTGGTTAAGAGGAATTTCATGAAATACATTGTCATTTCAGAACAATTCATCTAAGAGAGTAAACAACAAGTAGATGAATTTAAAAGATCAGGAAAAGGCCAATAAATCCCGTCTCTTGTTTTATTATTTCATAGTATTAATGGCAATATGACTTAAGTGTGAGTTTAACTTTTACTAAGGAACAAAGGCTGTCAAGATAACCTACATCTCTTGAGTTCAGAATTTCTACAAAATGCTTTGAGGATACAGTGAAGACTATTGGTTAGGCTGAAGACTATTGGTTAGGCACATATACACGTACATTGTGAATGTCAAATTGGCTGGGTTTAAATTCCAGTTCTACCATTTCCCAGCTACATGACCTGAGTTGTGAGGGCTGAAATTAACATATATAAAATGTTCAGAATGGTTGCAGGTGCATGTACATTTCATGGAAGTTTTATTATTATTCCTTAATAGAAAGCACTCATTCATTCTAATTTCATCTAGATCACTAATTTTTTATTTTCTCAATTTCTTCCTTTACGATTTTTACCCATGAAAAATAAAATTAACAACACTTAAGAGGATTTTCTTTTTAAAGCAAATTGGTCTCTCTATAAACAGAAGTATTCAACAACCCCCAATTTTTGCTTATTACACAAACCAGGATTTTCTAGAGAGCTCATATTTTCCTAACATAACTGACTTAATCAGAAACAAATGCAAATAGATAATTGTATAGAATAGGGATAATATTACATAGTAAAGAGCAAACAAAGGTACTTTTATTCCATGAGAAAAATAAATTTCAGGCCTTGAAATATTCTTACATATTTAGATACACACTGGGTCTTCTAACATGCATGAAACGATATTGAATAAGTGTTAATATTATTTTTGCTAATAAATACCTTTAAAATAGTTAGAATAAAATGCATCCAGGATATCAGGATTAACAGAAGGCAGTTTTCAGAGTCTAGTTTACATGACAATTTTTTTTAAGCTTAAAATTTTTTTTTAAGTAACATTCTGTATGAATGAGACCAAATTAACATGAATTTGTGAAGAAGGTGAGCCTTCCACTCATTTTGGTAATTTAATTGTTCAGAAATCATATCAGATTACTTTTAAGGTTTTATTTCATTGTAGATGTATTTGAAGTATTATCTCAAATACGAGAAGCATGAAACAGTTCGTTGTGCAATTCAGAGAAGCAGAAACAACTTCTGGGGCTCCTATTATATTAAGCTCGTCCCTAAATTCAATTACCCAGTTTAATCTTTCTGAGATCATTTGGGCTTGGGAGACATTGTTAATGGTTATTTGCTATACAATGGAAAATATTGAGCAAAATTATTTGAACAGACTGTTAAAAATGTCTAACAAATGAATGGCTTTCCTTCCATTTATTCAGCTGCTGCTGCTGCTGCT
>SJYW01024781.1:184008-196394 GCA_006410735.1 Raphicerus campestris | reverse complement strand
AAAAACCATAGAATGTACAACACCAAGAATGAACCCTAATGTAAACCATGGACTTTGGGTGACTGTCATGTGTCAATATAGGTTCATCAGCTACAACAAATATACCAGTCTGGGGCAAGGTGTTGACAGTGGGGAACTGTGCATGTGTTGGGCAGGAAGTATAAGGCAACTCTGTATTTTCTGCTCAGTTTTACTAAAACTGCTTTTAAAAATAAAGTCTATTTTAAAAAAAATTAGTGAGTGCTACACACACACACACACACACACACACACACACACACACACAAGTATTGGAAACATTCCAAATGTCTGAATTCATGAAATAAACTAGTTTGTCATCACATCCCAGGGCTTACCATCTTCTAGGCAGTCAAATATTTGTTGAACAAGTGAATTAGTTTATTTAAATAGATCTGCATTGAGAGAAATCACTAGAAATGTTGCTCAACTTTCTCCTTTGTTTGCAAATGCTTTAAACATTTTCTTTCTTTGTGGAAAAGAAATACATATTAACTACCCATGCTCTTTCTTCAGATTGCAAAGTTAGGCTACAGAGTTAGAGTGAGAGTAACTACATATTAATTCACCTAATTGCAATCTGAAGACCTGCCCCAAAGCCCATGCTCTACTTGGCAGAGTCAACAGCATCATTTTTATGTCAATATTGGACATTCAATATTGAACAACAGGGGTCCACTTAGACACAGATTTCTTTTTTCAGTAAATACTACTATAGTGCTACATGACCTGATGTTGTTTGAATGTAGTTAATGTGTTATTTTTAAAAGATAGGTTTACTGTAAATCTTCAGCCCTATTAAAAAAAAACTTCTTTAAAAAGTAAAAAGTAATCCCCCCAAAATTGAGTAAATTTGAAGTTTCAAAAACAAAGTTAGAATCAATTGATTTGTAGTGATAATGCCCAAAGAAACAATTTAATTCTTGGCCTCCCCCTATCCCCTAAGCCTGTTTGAAATTAGTAGAAAAAATGCCTTATCTACTTATCAGCTCAGGTGCTTAACCTACAGTCCTTTTGTTACCCATTAAATGGTAACTTCGTAAAGGCCTTCATATATGAATAGACTTCAAATGTACAAAGGTTCTAGGCAGACTGTCAGTTTAGGGCCTCATCTTGATAAACCACTGGTACAGTGTATTTGTATGTTACAGGTGTGGTCCAGGGTAGAGCCAAGAGTTTACTAGAGTTCATTTCATTCTCAGCTGTTTTGCTAACTAGTACCCAAGTGACTAATTAGAATGTTAATTATACTCATTTCCTTTCAAATGCCATACTTGATTTTGTTTTAATCCATAGTATGCTAGGTTGAAGCACCAATGTTTGTTCCTGCTGCTGCTGCTGCTAAGTCACTTCAGTTGTGTCCGCCTCTGTGTGACAAGGAAGCTAAAGTCTAAAGATTTCCAAATGTATCCCATGTAAACATCAATTATTTTTTTCAAAATGTTTTAAATTTGCTTGTTTCTAGGTAGAGATTCGTGACTCCATTCAACTATTCATTTAAATGAACAATGTCAAAAACCTTCACCTAGCTTCGCGTGTGCACCTGTGTGTGTATGTAAACCAGCTTGGTAGATTTATTGGAGAATGAGAGAGAGAGACTGAGACTGAAATCGGCTCCTCCCTTGGTATCAGTGGGCGATTATTTCTAGGACCCCCCAGATACCAAAATCCACAAATGCTCAAGTCCCTTATATAAAATGACATAATGTTTGCATATAGCCAAAGCACTACAGGTATGTATTATATAAGCATATACTCTTGTATCGGAGAAGGCGATGGCACCCCACTCCAGTACCCTTGCCTGGAAAATCCCATGGACAGAGGAGCCAGGTAGGCTGCAGTCCATGGGGTTGCTAAGAGTCGGGCACGACTGAGCAACTTCACTTTCACTTTTCACTTTCATGCACTGGAGAAGGAAATGGCAACCCATTCCAGTGATCTTGCTTGGAGAATCCCAGGGACAGAGGAGCCTAGTGGGCTGCCGTCTATGAGGTCGCACAGAGCTGGACACGACTGAAGTGACTTAGCAGCAGCAGTGGCATACTCTTGTATGGGCTTCCCAGGTGGCTCAGTTGGTAAAGGATCCGACTGCAGTGCAAGAGATTCATTGACCAGAGGTTCAGTCCTCTGGTCAGGAAGATCCCCTGGAGGACATGCAACCCACTCCTGTATTCTTGCCTGGAGAGTCCTATGGACAGAGGAGCCTGGCAGGTTACACTCCATAGGGTTGCAAAGAGTCGGACATGACTAAAGGGGCTGAGTAGCAGCAGCATATTCTTGTGTACTTTAAATCATCTATTACTTTAAAAAATAAATAAATCATCTATTACTTATACTACCTAATGCAGTGTAAAATGCTCTGTAAATAGTTGCCAGGACATACAGCAAATTCATTTTGCTTTTTGAAACTTTCTGGAATTTCTTCCCAAATATTTTCTATTCTAGGTTTGAATTCCAGTTGGTTGAATCCATGAATTCAGAACCTATGGGTATGGAAGGTGAACACAAAAACATAAGTTATGTGCCAGGCAAATTTGAAAACATTAACTTGATTTTCACAAATGTCATGAGATTGGAAGCCAAAAAGATAAAGGTAACTACCGAGTGGCACATCTGATAAGGGAGAGAGCTGGAGTTCCGACCCAGGTCTGTCAGACTTCAAAGCCAGTGCTCTTTATATATATATTTTTAAAAGTACAATATTAATTTAAACAAAGTATAGTAGATGATCAGCCTTCAAGTTTAGATGGCAAAGTATTGATAGATTTTAGTTTAGCATTATTTAGTTTGCTAACCAATATTCTGTAGACGTCACTTTCAACATCTAAGACCTGGGAAAGTGTATTAAGAATAGATCATATATTTCATGCTAAATTGCACTGACACTTTAAACATCTTACTCACTTACTACATCTTTTTCTTTGGTTAAGAGGAATTTCATGAAATACATTGTCATTTCAGAACAATTCATCTAAGAGAGTAAACAACAAGTAGATGAATTTAAAAGATCAGGAAAAGGCCAATAAATCCCGTCTCTTGTTTTATTATTTCATAGTATTAATGGCAATATGACTTAAGTGTGAGTTTAACTTTTACTAAGGAACAAAGGCTGTCAAGATAACCTACATCTCTTGAGTTCAGAATTTCTACAAAATGCTTTGAGGATACAGTGAAGACTATTGGTTAGGCTGAAGACTATTGGTTAGGCACATATACACGTACATTGTGAATGTCAAATTGGCTGGGTTTAAATTCCAGTTCTACCATTTCCCAGCTACATGACCTGAGTTGTGAGGGCTGAAATTAACATATATAAAATGTTCAGAATGGTTGCAGGTGCATGTACATTTCATGGAAGTTTTATTATTATTCCTTAATAGAAAGCACTCATTCATTCTAATTTCATCTAGATCACTAATTTTTTATTTTCTCAATTTCTTCCTTTACGATTTTTACCCATGAAAAATAAAATTAACAACACTTCAGAGGATTTTCTTTTTAAAGCAAATTGGTCTCTCTATAAACAGAAGTATTCAACAACCCCCAATTTTTGCTTATTACACAAACCAGGATTTTCTAGAGAGCTCATATTTTCCTAACATAACTGACTTAATCAGAAACAAATGCAAATAGATAATTGTATAGAATAGGGATAATATTACATAGTAAAGAGCAAACAAAGGTACTTTTATTCCATGAGAAAAATAAATTTCAGGCCTTGAAATATTCTTACATATTTAGATACACACTGGGTCTTCTAACATGCATGAAACGATATTGAATAAGTGTTAATATTATTTTTGCTAATAAATACCTTTAAAATAGTTAGAATAAAATGCATCCAGGATATCAGGATTAACAGAAGGCAGTTTTCAGAGTCTAGTTTACATGACAATTTTTTTTAAGCTTAAAATTTTTTTTTAAGTAACATTCTGTATGAATGAGACCAAATTAACATGAATTTGTGAAGAAGGTGAGCCTTCCACTCATTTTGGTAATTTAATTGTTCAGAAATCATATCAGATTACTTTTAAGGTTTTATTTCATTGTAGATGTATTTGAAGTATTATCTCAAATACGAGAAGCATGAAACAGTTCGTTGTGCAATTCAGAGAAGCAGAAACAACTTCTGGGGCTCCTATTATATTAAGCTCGTCCCTAAATTCAATTACCCAGTTTAATCTTTCTGAGATCATTTGGGCTTGGGAGACATTGTTAATGGTTATTTGCTATACAATGGAAAATATTGAGCAAAATTATTTGAACAGACTGTTAAAAATGTCTAACAAATGAATGGCTTTCCTTCCATTTATTCAGCTGCTGCTGCTGCTGCTNCATGGTTGGAAGGTGGCTGCTAACCTCTACCTCATGGTTTTCCCTTCACAGGCAGCAAAAGAGAAATGTGTTAGTTATTCACAACCCACCTAACAAAAACCTGGCTCCTCTGCCCCCTGGCCCCAACCTCCCCACAATTGGAATATCCTTGATGCCACTTGCGTACTGGCTTATATTATGGCAAGGAAGACCAGAATGGTTAAATTAGGACCCACTGAAGCTGGCAGTAATGATAGTCACACTCAGACTGCGTGGCAGCTATGTAATGGGTGGGGAAAAGCAGAACTAGAGAAGAAACCCTCATCCCCATTACCCTGAGTTTTCACAAAATGATGAGAAATTTCTAGGACATTTTAAATGTGAAAGATCCTAGTTAAACTCTTTCAGTTTTTTTGTTTTTAATAACAGCTTTTAAAAATTTTATTTATTTGGCTGCACTGAGTCTTAGTTTTGGCATGCCAACTCTTATATGTGGCATATGAACTCTTAGTTGCAGCACATGGGATCTAGTTCCTAGATCAAACCCAGGCTCCCTGCTCTGGGAGTGCAGAGTCTTGGCCAGTGGACCACCAGAGAAAAAGTCCCTTAATAACAGTTTTATTGAGATATAGGCATACCATAAAATTCACTCTTAAAGTATTTGATTCAGTGACTTGATGTTTATTTACAAAGTTGTACAACCATCACCACCTAACTTCAGAACATTTTCATCGCTGCAGAAAGGAACCTCATGCCCATTAGCAGTCATTCCCAGCTCCCCTTCCCCTAGCTCATTGCAACCACGCATTGAATTTCTGTCTATAGATTTGCCTACACCGACATTTAATAAAAACGGAATTATGCAATATGTAGCCTTTGGTTACTGCCTTCTTTCACAGTGTAATGTTTTCAAAGTTCATTCCTGTCATAGCATGTATCAGTCCCTCATCACTTCTTTATAGCTGAATGATGTTCCATTGTACGAATATACTACATTTTGTTTACCTATTCTTCAGCTGAGTTGGACATAGTTTGCTTTTATTGTTTGATTAGTGTGAATTATGCTGTCATGAATAGCCAGGTATAGATTTTTGTGTTTATTATTGTTTAGTTGCTAAGTCATGTTCAACTCTTTGCAACCCCATGGACCATATAGCCCACCAGGCTCCTCTGTCCATGGGATTGCTCAGGCAAGAATATTAGAGTGGGTTGCTATTTCCTTCTCCAAGGGATCTTCCCGACCCAGAGATCAAACCCCACATCTCCTTATATTTTTAATTCTCTTGGCTCTAAGTCTACAAGAACTGAGTTGAATGGGAACTTTAATCTTTTGAGGAACAAGCAGAGTGTTTTCTGAAGTGGCTGCATCACTATACAATCCCACCAGCACTCAATGTGGGTTCCCATTTCACCACTCCCTCATAGTAACTAGGATGTTCCAGCATCTTAGTCTGTGTGAAGGGTATCTCATTATGGTTTTGACAGTATTTTCTTAATGGCTAATAATGTTGCCATGGTATGAACATAACTTGCCAAACTTCATATGTTGAAATCCCAACTCCTAAAAGTGGGTGATATTATTAAGTGGGGCCTTTGAGAGGTGAGTAGGTGGTGAGGTGGAGTTCTCATAAATGCAGTTAGTGCGCTTATAAAATAGATTCTATAGGGATTTCTCTGGCTGTCCAATGGGTAAGAGTCTGTGCTTCCAAAAGCAGGGAGTGTGGGTTCAATCCCAGGTTGAGGAGCTAAGATCCCACATGCTGTATGGCCTGTCCACAAAAAAAAAAAAAGAAAGAAAANTATAGGGATTTCTCTGGCTGTCCAATGGGTAAGAGTCTGTGCTTCCAAAGCAAGGGGTGTGGGTTCAATCCCAGGTTGAGGAGCTAAGATCCCACATGCTGTATGGCCTGTCCACAAAAAAAAAAGAAAGAAAAAAAAGAAAAAGAAAGAGAGCTTTTTTCTCTCTAGCCTCTGCTAGCAGATGTGAACGCAGTCAGAAGGCGCTAGTTATGAACCTTGAAGAGGGTTCTCATCAGAACACAACTATGCTAGCACCTTGATTGTGGCCTCCTCAGCCACCAGAACTGTGAGAAATAAATTTCTGTTATTTATGAGCCCCTTAGCTTATGGTATTTTGTTTTTACAACCCAAACAGACTAAGACAGATGTTGAACATGTTTTCAGGTGCTTATTGCCCATTTGTATATATTCTTTAGAAAAATATTTATTAAACTCCTCTGCTGATTTAAAAATTGGTTTGTATCTTTTTTTAATTTTTAAAATTTTTATAATAAACTTTTTAATTTTTATAATTTTCCTTATGCTTACATTGGGTTTAACTCCCTCCTCCCCTTTTTATTTTACATTTAGAAAATTTTTTATTTTGGTCATGCTACACAGCCTGTGGGATCTCAATTCCCTGACCAGAGATTGAACCTGGGCCATGGCTCTTCTAAGCAGTTTTAAGTTCTAAGCACTGAGTCCCAACCACTGGACCACCACGGAATTTCCTAGTTTCCTCTGTTTTGTTTTTTTTTTTTTTTCCAGTTTCTTAACATGGAAGCTTAAATGACTGATGTGTGATTTCTTCTTTTTTAATGCAGGTATTTACAGCTATAAATTTCTCTCTACTTTGCTCTAGCTGTATCCCATAAGCTTTGGTGCTTTTAGTGTTTCAAAAACATAAAATTTAATATTTTTATGTTAGCTTGGAAACTTTTACTAACCACTTAGAATATGTGGTACAATGGGGCTCAGGCTATGTCCTTACTTAACGTTGACTAGGAAAGGGAAATTTTCACAAGTACTAATAAGCTCCTATGTTACAGCCCATTCTCATACCCTTCTTATGTCTATGCCATCCCTCACCTTGACCAACTCATCTGGTGCATGGGCCTTGATTGACTCCATGATTTAGATCACTAAATAACCTTGACTAGGGTGCACACATTTATCAGTGGAACTGGAATACTGTCAGAGTAAAATGTGTACACCAGAAAGAGACAGGAAGGAGCCTAATATTCTAAAGAAGGAACAAAAGGAAAGTAATTGCATTAATGTTTGGCCATACATAACTCTTCCAAGAGGTACTATTATTATTAGGTCCTTTGGAAAAATATATGAGAAGCAGATTCAAAAATGTCTTTCTTTGATTTGCAAAGGAATCTCCTCATTATCACCATTAGGGTTGATGTTGGATGCTGCTACTGCTGCTGCTAAGTTGCTTCAGTCGTGTCCGACTCTGTGTGACCCCATAGACAGCAGCCCACCAGGCTCCCCCATCCCTGGGATTCTCCAAGCAAGAACACTGGAGTGGGTTACCATTTCCTTCTCCAATGCCTGAAAGTGAAAAGTGAAAGTGAAGTCACTCAGTCATGTCCAACTCTTTGCGACCCCATGGACTGCAGCCTACCAGGCTCCTCTTCCAGGCAAGAGTACTGGAGTGGGGTGCCATTTGAGCTAAATTACCGCCAAGATTTTAGTGAAAATCTGGCTTCTGTTGGATCACCCAACTGGCAAACTAATCACATTTACTTATTATTTCATTCAACAAATGTTTATTGAGCACCTGTTAACATAATAGGCACTGTTTTGAGTGATGGGGAAATAGCAGTGAGCATCGCTAAGTTCCCGTTCTCTGGGTCTATCTTCTTTTTTGTTTGTTTATTTATTTATTTGGCTGCACTGGGTCTTAAGTCACAGCATGCCAGATTTTTTATCTTTATTGTGTCATGGGCAATCTAATTCGCTGATGAAGGATCGAACCCAGCCACCTGCAGTGGGAGCATGGAGTCTTACTACTGGACCACCAGGAAAATCCCTTGGGAGCCTATATTCTCACAAAACTGGCAGACAATAAAAATAAACACATAGTGTAGGGTGAGAGAGTGACTATGCGTGCTGCCGTAGGAGAGGGCTTCTCTGAAGAAATGACAGTTGAGCAAAACCCAAACACAGTGAAGGAACAAGCCATGCAAATGTGTAAAGAAGGAGGGTTCCATTTAATGGAAGTTCACGTGGAAAGGCCCTGCAGAGGAGCACACTTGACTTCTTGGAGGAAGAGCAGTTAAACCAGTGGTGCTAAGTAGAGTGACTGAAGGGAAGAAAGGGAGGAAATTGGTCAGAGTCATGGCCAGAGGCCAGGCAATCTAAGGTTCCAAAGGTCATAGTGAGGACTTTGGATTTTACTTTGAGTCGTGAAGTCACTGGAACATTATGAGCACGTGGATGACAGGACTGACTCATCATAGTTTAAAAAGATCTCTCTGGCTATTGTATAAGGAAGAAACCATGCAGATATGAGTTAATCATCTACTTGGGAGACTATTAACATAGTTCAGGGGGAAAATGGTATGGATGGTGAGGGTATATTTATTTTTATTGCTTGCCTGTTTCATTAGAATATAGGATCCATGAAAACAAGAACAATGGAGGTGGAAAGAATAAGCAGTCAGAATCAGGATATATTTGAAGATGGTGCCAACAGGATTGGTGAATATACTAAAACCACATATAGAATATGAAAAGAAGGACAGTTGTGTCTGCTCTAAGATATGGAGCCTGAGTAACTGGGTGCATTGTGGTCCAGTTTTCTGGGCTGGTGATCACCAGAAGGAGATTTGGAGAGGAAATTAAGAGTTTTGCTTGGATGTGTTACACGTAAGATATTTATTAGACATCTGTGGTAGATTAAAGATGACCATGGATTCTTTGCTTCTCTTCCCTTTAAGAGGTACATCCTAATTCCCCTCTTCTTGAATCTGGACTACTTTAGAGACTTGTTTGACCCATAAAAGGTAGAGAAAGTGGCATCTTGGAAAACCTTGGGTTAGGCCATGAGAAGCCTTGCAGTTTCTACCCGTGTCTGTTACACACTCTGCTGCTCCTGCTGCTGCTAAGTTGCTTCAGTCGTGTCCAGCCCACCAGGCTCCTCTGTCCATGGGATTTTCCAGGCAAGAGTACTGGAGTGGGTTGCCATTGCCTTCTCTGTTACACACTCTAGGGTGCCCCAATTCTCAATGTGAGAATTCTTATTGCTTTCAGATGAGACATGCTGGAGAGGCCACAGTAGGTTTTTCAGTTAATGGGCCCAGATAGATAAGCTCAACTTTCTCAGCCATCACTGCCAGGGTGAAGCTATCTTTGACTCTCTGGACCTGGCTGTCTGCCAGTCGAATACCAGTGAACGATCTCTGTCAATATCAAAGTCCTTCCATACAAAATGATGAGTTATAATAGAATGGTGGTTGTTTTATGCCACAATATTTTTTGACAGTTTGTTACAAAGCACTAAATAACTGGAATAAAATTTAAGTGTTGAAAATATAAATTTGAAAGTCATCTGAATGTAAATAGACATTAAATTCATGAATGAGATAGAGCAGGGTGTTCTTAACCTTTTCTATGCCATAGAACTCCTTGGTTATCTAGATTTCTATGAATCCTTTCTTTTAAAAAAATGTTTTTAGATGCAAAATATAAATTGTAACAAAGGAAGTCATTATTTTGTAATACCATTCTATCCACAGACCCAAAAGATGAAAAAGTCATCGACATTAAAAGGATTGATTAAACAGATTGATAAAGTCATGAGTATTGATTTTATTTATTTTTTGTCCTTTATTTTATAGTATGGTATATAATATTAATTGATTTTTGTATGTTGAACTGGCTTGCATTCCTGGGCAAATACCACTTCATCATGTTGAGTAATCTTTTTATATGCATTCAGTTTGCTACTGTTTTGATGAGGAATATATATATATATTCATAAGAGATACTGGTTTGTAGTTTTCTTGTGATATTCATTTGATTTATCTATCAGAACCATACTGACCTTATAGAATAGGTTAAGAAGTGTGCCCTCTCTTCTATGTTGGAAGTATGTGAAGGATCGGTGTTAATTTTTGAAACATTTGGTAAGTAAGGAAGCAAGTGTTAGTCGCTCAGTTGTGCCCGACTCTTTGCGACCCCATGGATTGAAGCTCATCAGTCTCCTCTGTCCATGAGATTTTCCAGGCAAGTATACTGGAGTGGATTGCCATTTCCTTCTCCAGCTGAGTACTGATTTTAAAAAGAGGCCTGAAGACTGAACTCTGAGAGACTCAGACATTTAAAATTAGCAAAATAAATTAATCCAACAAGGAAAATTGAGACAGAATAGTTAGGTAGGAGGAAAATCAGAAGACTTTAGTGTTATAGAAGTCAGATAAAGAAAAGGGTAAGGGATTTCCCAGGTAGTCCAGTGTTAAGAATCTGCCTTCCAATAGAGGGTATGTGGATTTGATCCCTGGCTGAGGAACTGTGGTTTCACATGCAATAGGGTGTAGCCAAAAAAAAAAAAAAAAAAGTTAAAGAAAGGGCTAAAAGGAAAGAACATGATTAATTATGATATATGAATATGAATAATTGCGATTGGGCTTCCTTGGTGGTGCAGATGGTAAAGAATCCACCCTCAGTGCAGGAAACCCAGGTTTGATTCCTGGGTCACGACAACCCCTGGAGAAGGAAATGGCAACAGACTCCAGTATTTTTGCCTGGGAAATCCCAAGAAGAGCCTGGTGGGCTACAGTCCATGGGGTCACAAAGAGCTGGATCGACTGAGCAACTAATACGTTCACTTTCAATTCTGATTAATTATACTAACCTTTGCAGAGAGTCAATAGAATAAGTTCTGAGAAATGACCATTAGATTTGTGACTAATTAGACCCTGAGTCTAATTAGATCATTAGTGACCTTGACTGAGTGGGGCCACCTTTTCCGGGGAGGGCACAGATGATACTTTGAGTGCTATAAAGCAGAGTACAGAAACAGGGAACTACATAAAGGGACGTGCAGTCAAGAAAGATTTGGGGATTTTTTCCCCCCAAGAAATGAAATACTGCAGCAAGTGTTTAGACTAATGCAAGTGATCTGGTAGAGCGTAGTGGAGCAACAGGAAAATGCTAAAGTGGAGGTGAGTATTTGGAACCAGGTGGCAAATGTCAGGATCGACCTTAGTAAGTGCTTTGCTGTTGTTTTTCAGTCTTAAAGTCGTGTCTGACTCTTTGCTATCCCCGTGGACTGTAGCCTGCAAGGCGCCTCTGTCCATGAGATTTCCCAGGCAAGAATACTGTAGTGGGTTGCCATTCCCTTCTCTAGGAGATCTTAATGAACCAAAGATCAAACCTGCGTCTCCTTCATTGGCAGGCAGATTCTTTACCGCTAAGCTACAAGGGAAGCCCTAATAAGAGCTTGCTGCTGCTGCTAAGTCGCTTCAGTCGTGTCTGACTCTGTGCGACCCCATAGACGGCAGCCCACCAGGCTCTCCCGTCCCTGGGATTCTCCAGGCAAGAACACTGGATTGGGTTGCCATTTTCTTCTACAATGCAGGAAGTGAAAAGTGAAAGTGAAGTCACTCAGTCGTGTCCGACTCTTAGCAACGTCATGGACTGCAGCCCACCAGGTTCCTCTGTCCATGGGATTTTCCAAGCAAGAGTACTGGAGTGGGGTACCAAAATGGAGCATCAGAAAACAAAAATAATTAATTTTAAAATTTTTTAGGTTAATATTTTTTTAAACTCAAGATTGTCATTATAAGGAAAACCTAGAATTTGTTTGACTTCCTGCAATAATATAATTCATGATTCATTATTTCTCACTTTGAAAAGTTATTTCTCACTTAAGCAAATCTTCCTGCTCTCCAAATGTGGAGAGTCTTTTCCAGTGAGTCAACTCTTCTCATGAGGTGGCCAAAGTACTGGAGTTTCTGCTTTAGCATCATTCCTTCCAAAGAAATCCCAGGGCTGATCTCCTTCAGAATGGACTGGTTGGATCTCCTTGCAGTCCAAGGGACTCTCAAGAGTCTTCTCCAACACCACAGTTCAAAAGCATCGATTCTTCTGCGCTCAGCCTTCTTCACAGTCCAACTCTCACATCCATACATGACCACATGAAAAACCATAGCCTTGACTAGACAGACCTTAGTTGGCAAAGTAATGTCTCTGCTTTTGAATATGCTCTCTAGGTTGGTCATAACTTTTCTTCCAAGGAGTAAGCATCTTTTAATTTCATG
>SJYW01024781.1:166173-180390 GCA_006410735.1 Raphicerus campestris | reverse complement strand
GGACTCTCAAGAGTCTTCTCCAACACCACAGTTCAAAAGCATCGATTCTTCTGCGCTCAGCCTTCTTCACAGTCCAACTCTCACATCCATACATGACCACATGAAAAACCATAGCCTTGACTAGACAGACCTTAGTTGGCAAAGTAATGTCTCTGCTTTTGAATATGCTCTCTAGGTTGGTCATAACTTTTCTTCCAAGGAGTAAGCATCTTTTAATTTCATGGCTGCAGTCACCATCTGCAGTGATTTTGGAGCCCCCCAAAATAAAGTCTGACACTGTTTCCACTGTTTCCCCATCTATTTGCCATGAAGTGATGGGACCGGCTGCCATGATCTTCGTTTTCTGAATGTTGAGCTTTAAGCCAACTTTTTCACTCTCCACTTTCACTTTCTTCAAGAGGCTTTTTACCTCCTCTTCACTTTCTGACATAAGGGTGGTGTCATCTGCATATCTGAGTTGATTGATATTTCTCCCAGCAATCTTGATTCCAGTATTAATGTCATTAATATTAATCCTCCATAGACAGTGAAAACTAATAGTAATTTTTACAAGGAGCTCCAACTCGATTGTACTAAAGAATCTTTAAGCTGATTCAATGTCAACTTTGTCATCATTTTAGAGCCCTAAAATGGAAAAGTCTAAAACAGTTTGCTGCTCCAACTGGGACTTATTACCAAGTCTCCAGAGTTCCTGATATTTTTAATCATTCAAGCAGTTTTCACTGTCATAAAAAAAATTACAACCAAGCAATGTATTTTGAAGGAGTGCAGGAAAGGTTAATCAGTATCTATCTCTAGGATATCACTGATTCTGTTTCTACTCCTATACTTCTGAAGTCCCCAGCAAACTTTCATTTCATTGTGGCAGTGCACAAGTAACAAAGGCTGTTGCACAGTTTTAAGTGATGCTTTGAGAATAAGTTGGTTCTCACTGGAGTGAGTCTATCTAGTATCTAACTGGTGGCAGGCTATGCTCTGGAAAGGAGAAATGAAAGAGAGAACATCCTGAAGGGTAAAAGAATGTGCACTTCTGAAGGGGGAACGGAGTGATAGAGTGAGCACCGGGCTACACATACTGAATCTGGTTCTGTATATGCTTATGCCACCTGGTTTTCACGTACAGTAAAAAAGAAAGACATATAGGGTATATTGCCTTCTTAGACAGTCATGAAATTAACAAAACCCAAAACCTACAATATCCCCAACCAAAAAAGGACACTTTGTATGCACATGAGGGGTTTATTTTCAGTATGAAGAGAGAACAGTATCATGTGACAGAATGCGTGACCCTAACCAGTGAAATTATTTTTGTAATTATAGCAGCAGCCTGACTCAAAGTTCCATGTTTCTCTTTTTTGCTTCTTTTTTCTTATTGTTTAAGTCTCAGCTTACATATTACTTCTTCAGAGAGGCCTGCTTTAGACCATCAAGTCTAAAGTCACTTGGTTTTCATTTTCTACCACATACGTATTACATCTGATTTTTTAAACATATCAATTTACCTTTTTACTTCTGGTCTACCCTACTTTAGAATGAAAACACTATTTCCTGAATGTAAGAACCTTGTCTGTCTACTGCTGTGACCTCAAAACCTAAAATTGAGCTCAACGCACCATAAATATTTATTGACTGGATGTATTAAGAATGAGCATTGAAACATGAGTAAACTTCCCAGTCTACTTTGTAAACTCAACATAATCCTCACACGAAAACTAGAGTTAGCACATAGAGAAAGAATACAGGCCAGAACAGATTAATTAGTGAAGACAGATGTGAAAAATCTAAATAAAACACTAGAATAACAAATACAACTGCAAATTAATCGAACTACCACCATAATCAAATAGGGTTTCTCTCAAGGTTTTGGTACTTTACTTAAAAAAAAATTTATCAAAGTAAACAAAGATGTGATCTAATTTTTCATATTAGGATAGAAACATAGAAAATTACAAGTAAACATCCTTTACAGATTCTTACTGCCAAATCTTGTCCCACTTTCTATATTTGCTCCATTATCCCTACCCCTCAACTTCCCCACTTTGGCCAGATACAATGACATTGCCAAGGCTGGTTAACACTTTATCCTCCTCATTTATCATAAATAAGACTTCTATGTTCTGTGGCAAAAGGAAAGATTGATTCACCACAAAATCAGAGTGCTACACAGTGGTCAGATCACTTAAGGTGTAAATAGCTTTTAATCTAAATTTTAATATAGATCTGAAAGTTCTAGTCAATGTTGCAACATGCAAAATAGGAACAAAGATACGATTCTAGAAAAGGGTCAGAAAAAGTTTAAATTATTTGTTTAAAATACATATGAGGGTACAAATCACATACTTAATAGTTCAAACATTTATTTTTATCTAAATTTTCTAATCTTTATTTTCTGTCTACTTAATGTTATCAANAGATATGATTCTAGAAAAGGGTCAGAAAAAGTTTAAATTATTTGTTTAAAATACATATGAGGGTACAAATCACATACTTAATAGTTCAAACATTTATTTTTATCTAAATTTTCTAATCTTTATTTTCTGTCTACTTAATGTTATCAACTGGTAGTGTTGAGTGAAAATTCCTATTATACTTTTTGCTTCTTTCCATTTTATTTTGTATTTCTAATAGTTTTTTATTTATGCATTTTGTACAGTTATATAGAACATGAAGTTCTAATGATAACATTTGAATATAAAAATGAATGTCTCGTAATTATTATTTATCAATGGAGATATCTTTATCTCATTCACTTCAATTTTTAGACTGCTATATAGTTTTTAGTATATCAGTGACCCATAATTTATTTCAACCAGTCACCCATAATCAAGGGTAATATCAGACCTTTGTTCTTGCTGTTCTCTTTGCCTGAAATGTTCTACACTCAGATACCTGTGTGGTTGACTCACTTCCTCCAGACTTCTGGTCAAATGCCATTTTGTTAGAGATGCATTTTCTGACTGCTGCTCACGAAGATGGTGTCCATAGGTACACTTATGTGAACACACACATACTCACACTGTTGCTCTTTAGTTCCTTTTTCAAACGTACAATAGAAACCCTTTTATCCAATTAAATCAAAACTATCAGTGGCTGTTTAATCAAAAAAAGTCATACAATAGGAAATCATGAAAATATATATTTTTTGAACATATTTTATCAATTGACTTTTAACTTAAAATATTTTCTTTGGGTATGAATTTATTAATTAGCATTTCGTGTTGTCTTTCTTGAATAAACTACATNTAATCAAAAAAAGTCATACAATAGGAAATCATGAAAATATATATTTTTTGAACATATTTTATCAATTGACTTTTAACTTAAAATATTTTCTTTGGGTATGAATTTATTAATTAGCATTTCGTGTTGTCTTTCTTGAATAAACTACATCCAAAGTACATTTTTTTATGCTTTTCATTTAAAGCAAGCCTGTAATTTTTCAAACATTATTTATATCTAAGTAAATGAAGTAAAGTTCAAACTTAAATTTGCAGCAATCTCATCACAAAATCCTTCTTGACTTTTCAGTTNATGCTGGGAGGGATTGGGAGCAGGAGGAGAAGGGGACGACAGAGGATGAGATAGCTGGATGGCATCACTGACTCGATGGACATGAATCTGAGTGAACTCTGGGAGTTGGTGATGGACAAGGAGGCCTGGTGTGCTGCTATTCATGGGGTAGCAAAGAATCGGACATGACTGAGTGACAACTGAACTGAACCCCATCTGGAAGTGGTTCTTTATTGTCCTTATGCCTTGTTTTCCTTCTGATTTACAACTAGGACAATATGCCATCCCGAATCATAAGGCACCTTGAGGATGGAAGCCCTGTGCTGAGATATTGGACAGAAATATAGTAGCTTGAAGTGCTTATGTTATCAGAGAGCTGCCAAGCCAACCCAGGAATGCCTACTTCCAAGACTTCTGTTGTATGAGAAATACATTTCTGTATTGTTGAATCATCATTTTTAGAGGTTTTGAGTAAATGCTGTCAAACTAATCTTAACTAATACATTTGCCAAACTGATGATTTTAAACTACAGCCAGTTATTCAATCTCTGAATCGGGTCCAATAATCTTTGTGTACAGTAAGAGAAAGATGGAAGATCAGAGATGGAATGAGCAAGAATGAAGACACTTCTTACAGTACTTAAGGGTTACTTTTTTAATATCCTGTAAGGATATTAATATCTGTAAGGACTTTCAAAATCCTTACAGAAGATACAGTGGTATTTAGTTAAGTGATCTGAGTAAGCCATTTTACCCTTTAGGACTTTTTATGTGAATTTAAAAGAGCTTCCTTGGTGGCTCAGTGGTAAAGAAACTGCTTACCAATGCAGGAAACATGAATTCAATCTCTGGGTCAGGAAGATCCCTTGGAGAAGGAAATGGCAACCCACCCCAGTATTCTTGCCTGGGAGATCCCATGGACAGAGGCTCCTGGCAGGCTACAGTCCATGGGGTCACAAAAGAATTGGACATGACTTAGTGACCAAACAACAACAAGTAGGGGACTTTCTTTGTTCATAATAAGAAGAAAGGGAAACCCATCTATTTGTAAACCCATAATGAATTGACTTCTTCCACATACATAGATTTATTTAAACATCATATCTGAGACAGTGTGTACTATTTGCAACACTTTCAAATAAACTGAGGCTGTGTTTGTTAGGCTGGCCTGCCCTCAGTCACAGAGTTGGACACAACTGAGCAACTGAACAACAAGAACAGTCAAAATACAAGCAGGTAGTAGAGACAGGATTTGAACCTGTATCTGGCCCCACTGCTCTTGCCCCTCCCCTTGATCTTCATTCCATCCAATCAGCTACGTAATCTCACTCTCAAAAGCACATGCTCTGTGTTCCTCATTACATCTAAGGATTGTAGGTATATTTATTTCCTTTGGCATTATCTGCCTTTACATTTTCATTTTCTGGCATTTTGGAAACTTGAGGCTGATTGCTTTAAACCCATTTTTATTTTTCATGGGTCTTGTTTTTACAGCATAAATTCCTGTTCACAAGGTGACAGCGGCTCCTTAACATCTCCCTTAGCCACTCTGACTAGCTAGAGNTGAATCGGGTCCAATAATCTTTGTGTACAGTAAGAGAAAGATGGAAGATCAGAGATGGAATGAACAAGAATGAAGACACTTCTTACAGTACTTAAGGGTTACTTTTTTAATATCCTGTAAGGATATTAATATCTGTAAGGACTTTCAAAATCCTTACAGAAGATACAGTGGTATTTAGTTAAGTGATCTGAGTAAGCCATTTTACCCTTTAGGACTTTTTATGTGAATTTAAAAGAGCTTCCTTGGTGGCTCAGTGGTAAAGAAACTGCTTACCAATGCAGGAAACATGAATTCAATCTCTGGGTCAGGAAGATCCCTTGGAGAAGGAAATGGCAACCCACCCCAGTATTCTTGCCTGGGAGATCCCATGGACAGAGGCTCCTGGCAGGCTACAGTCCATGGGGTCACAAAAGAATTGGACATGACTTAGTGACCAAACAACAACAAGTAGGGGACTTTCTTTGTTCATAATAAGAAGAAAGGGAAACCCATCTATTTGTAAACCCATAATGAATTGACTTCTTCCACATACATAGATTTATTTAAACATCATATCTGAGACAGTGTGTACTATTTGCAACACTTTCAAATAAACTGAGGCTGTGTTTGTTAGGCTGGCTTGCCCTCAGTCACAGAGTTGGACACAACTGAGCAACTGAACAACAAGAACAGTCAAAATACAAGCAGGTAGTAGAGACAGGATTTGAACCTGTATCTGGCCCCACTGCTCTTGCCCCTCCCCTTGATCTTCATTCCATCCAATCAGCTACATAATCTCACTCTCAAAAGCACATGCTCTGTGTTCCTCATTACATCTAAGGATTGTAGGTATATTTATTTCCTTTGGCATTATCTGCCTTTACATTTTCATTTTCTGGCATTTTGGAAACTTGAGGCTGATTGCTTTAAACCCATTTTTATTTTTCATGGGTCTTGTTTTTACAGCATAAATTCCTGTTCACAAGGTGACAGCGGCTCCTTAACATCTCCCTTAGCCACTCTGACTAGCTAGAGCCTGTTCTTCCAGTGCTGACAAAATGCAGGTGATTCAAACTGAGATTATGACCCTCTTGTTACACCAGCTGGAGAGAGCAGATGGCCTACCTAGTCCACACCTAGTTCTTCCCAGAATTTTCATCATTTACTAAACATGACCCCAAGTCTGCTCCACTTTCTGTGCTCTCAATCTCAGCAAATGTCACCGCCATCCAACCTGTTGCCTAAGCCAGAATCCTCTGAATAATTTTTAACACATCCTTCTACCCTCATCTACCAACACACAGGAAGTACTCGGTCCTCTTTTCTTTACCTTTTATGTGTTAAATTAATCCATCTCCTATTCCAGGCCACCACTGTTTTAGTGATATTATTGATATATTTTCTTCTTGCCTTCAATCTGTCTCATAATTAACAGTGGTCACTCCAGAATGCAAATCTTGTATCCCTTCCTCTTTTCAATTTTTACTGAGGTATAACTTAATAAAAGTATTAACCTAGTAAAATGCTCAAACCTTAAATACATGACTTGGCATGTCTTTAAATATGTATACTAGATCAAGATATAGAACATTCTGGCACTCCAAAGGTTTCCCTCATGCCCCCATTTGAGTCATACTCCACCCCTAAGGTCACTATATACTGATTTCTGTCATCACATATTAGTTTTGCCTGCTTAAATGTTCATATAAATGGAATAACACAACAGGTTCTTTTTTGCATATGAATTTTTACTCAGTGTTTGTGATATTCATCCAGTATGTGGCCTGGAGAAGTATGTCATTCTTCTTTACTGCTGTGTAGTATTTCATCATGTGAATACAGCTCAATGTGTTTATTACTGTTGATGGACATTTGGGTCATTTGTAGTTTTTAGATATTTTGAGTAAAACAGTTGCAAACATTTTTGTACAGATCTTTTGGCTGACACAAGCACTTATTTCTGTTGGCACATAATCTACAGTGGAAATGCTGAGTCATAGAGCATTAGTAGATATCCTATACAAGAGGAAAATCCCATGGATGGGGGAGCCTGGTGGGCTGCAGTCCATGGGGTGGCTAAGAGTCGGACATGACTAAGAGATTTCACTTTCACTTTTCAGTTTCATGCATTGGAGAAGGAAATGGCAACCCACTCCAGTGTTCTTGCCTGGAGAATCCCAGGGACAGGGGAGCCTAGTGGGCTGCCATCTATGGGGTCACACAGAGTCGGACACGACTAAAGCGACTTAGCACCAGTAGCAGCAGCATACAAGAATCCCAGTTACTCCATAGCCTTGTTAACTCTGGGTGTTGTCAATCTCTTTCATTTTAATTACTCTTGGAGCTTTAAGAATCCTTCTGTGACACCCCACCTAGACAAAGCATAAGCTCCATAATTAAATGGACAGAGTCCTTCATAATCTGCCTTTTGTTTATCTGGGATTTAAAACACAATGAGTATTAAATAATTACTTGAGCTATAGAACTAGATAATTTTAAATCTCATCTTATTAAATGTCTCAAATGATAGGAGAAGATGAGGATTTTTCAAAATATCTATGCCTCCAAAGATTCAGTTCCTGGAATTTGTAACTGAAGTAGAACATTAATCTGAAGACCATTAAAAAAAATACTGGTGCCGGGAGCTAATTTGGGCCAGAGTGAGTTTTTTTGAGGCTTGCCTACCATAAAACAGAATTGAACTATAGTCAGAAAGTTCTGGGAAGGAAAGTGATTTATTGACAAGAAACTAGTACAGAAAAACCAGTAGAGAGTTATGTTCATGCTTCTTGAGTGCTAGGAAAACATAGAGTCTGTCATGGTTCATATTAAACTATCATTTTCAGGAGGAAAATGACCTTCCCTCCTTTAATGAGGGAAGGTTAGCAGAAAGAAAATAATATACATATATCAGGTGGTGTTGTAAACATCTGCTCTTCAACTGGAACATTTACTAGCAAATAAGAAATGTGGCTATCTAGCTGAGATCTTTCGGAGAAGGCAATGGCACCCCACTCCAGTACTCTTGCCTGGAAACTCCCATGGGCGGAAGAGCCTGGTAGGCTGCAGTCCATGGGGTCACTAAGAGTCGGACACGACTGAGCAACTTCACTTTCATGCGTGGGAGAAGGAAATGGCAACCCACTCCAGTGTTCTTGCCTGGAGAATCCCAGGGATGGCGGAGCCTGGTGGGCTGCTGTCTCTGGGGTCGCACAGAGTCAGACACAACTGAAGTGACTTAGCAGCAGCAGCAGCAGCAGCTGAGATCTTGAGGTTGATATAGGTTCTAATACCTTATAACCCCTTGGAACATGTCAAGTAACAAATTTAAGTATGAATCTTAGAAAACTGGGCCCCACGTATTTTCACTGAGTCTGTTGAAGCCACGTTTGGTGTCACTCCCAGCTCTTCTTCCTTCCCTTTAGTTATAAGTGGAATGTACCAGCAAGACTCTCCCCACTCCTCCTGGGCTCCCAATGACCCTTCAAACAGGATTTAACCCTGCTCAACAAATATACTCTTATCCTGAATCTCAGATGCGGCTTCCCTGACCCTTGAGAGCTAGATTAAGGAATAAGCTGACTCAACTCTTCAAGTCCATGACCTACAAGCCCTTGTAAGGGCTCAGAGCCCTTTGTAAGGTGTATGCATAGTCTAGGGAGTTTACATCTTATAGTCTCTTCTTTATCCTGTGTTTCTGCCTCCTTTGTTCCATTTTTCACTCTGAGCAGGTCAACCTAGTCATGAAAACCAGTCTTTCCACTGGTTTGCATACAAACCCCTACTCATACATCTCATATATGTAGATTTTATTTAAGCGCCAAGGTTATAGGGGAGAAACTGTATCACATAGCACCCATTAAACAATTTTTAAAAGTCAGTTTAGATACTCTTATTTGGAAAAGTCTTTCTGGTGACCCTTTCCATTCCCCGATTCAGGGGTCTCCTCCTCTCTTGGCCATTCTGCCCATGCAGAATCCAATCTCATATCTTCCCTACATCCCTTCTTTTAAAAAAAGTTTTTTTATTAATTAATTTGGCTGCTCCAGGTCTTACCTGCAGCATGCAGGTTCCCTGACCAGGGATCAAGCCCAGGCCTCCTGCATTAGGAGCTCAGAGTCTCAGCCACTGGACCACCAGGGAAGTCCCTCCACACCTCTTCTTTTTCTTCTCCCATCACTATGTTGTTCTCTCATGTTCTACTGCCACTCCCATCTTCTCCAGCTTAAGAGATTCCTCTCTTTGTGGTAGCAATGCTGGTCCCATCTGACTGAACTTCAACTGACATACATGCTTTCGAGTCCCATTTTGTACTCCAAGAGTTTTGAGGCATCTTTCTCTCTTTAAGTTCCTCTCTTAGAAATCTGGGTACCAGTTGTGAGTTGAATATTTTTCCCACCTTATTACAAACCTTCCTTAAGGTTAGAGGTGGGCCTGGAACAAACTAGATAGACTTGTCTTCTTCTCTGCATCAAGCTTAGCCCTCCTGCATTTGCTTTCTTGTGAGCTATGCAGAAAAGAGAAGAAAGAGCAGGAACAGAAGCTCTAGGGCTGTTATGCTCAGGGGAAATCAGTGCCTGTGACTTGAGAAAGAAAAAGCGAAAACCACAAAAAAGAATCAGAAAGTCCGGTGCTCCTCCTTCTGCATGTGACCCCCTTCCTTTCCATCTCACATTTTTCTCAAAGCAGGATTTGTGGTCCTGAAATCTGGAATCTGGTGCCCTCAGGTTTGGGTGGGTTCTAGCATAATCCTTGCTTTCCTTAAAATGTTGATATTTTGTTCATCATGAGTTTTTTCATATTAATTTTTAAATAACAGCTTTATTGAAGTGTAAATCACATACCATAAAACTCATCCTTTTAAAGGATACAGTTCACATTGCCATGTGTAAAACAGAGAGTGGGAAGCTGCTGTATAGTTCAGGAAGCTCAGTCAGTGCTCTGTGATGAGGGGGATGAGGGGTGGGTGGGAGGAAGACACAAGGGGGAGGGGATATGTATACATACAGCTGACTCACTTTATTGTACAGCAGAAACTAACATAACACTGTAGAGCAATTATACCCCAATTTTAAAAAAGCAAATCTAAAATTAGATAAAATGTACAATTCAGTGGTTTTTCAGTATATTTACATTTGTGCAACCACCATCACTATCTAATTTCAGAATATGTTCACTACCCAAGGCATGCATTTTAATTTTAATAATATTACTTCAAACATTATTTATCTTGATTACCAAGGTTTTTGACACCTCCTTAAATTCTGTCCCCAAGGGACACACCTTATTCATCTGATCCAAGTCTTGGCCCTACTAGGCTCCACTGACAGATGAAATGTGAGGTGTCTCCTACCTTTAGAGACTCTACTGGACAAAGGTACTTCTCAGCATAGCAAGTAAAGGTCAAAGCATCTGTTGAGGAAGGAAGTGGGAGTCATGTTCATTGGCTGCTTGCTCTGGGCCAGGTATTTAGTGCATGCATACTACTTAATTTTTATAACTATGCACAGTAGTCATCATTGGGGAAGCTGAAACTCAATGAGGTTAAGATATTTGCCCAAGGTCACACAATGAAGGATGGAACCACGATTTTCAGAGAGATCAATTTGATTTTAAATTATGAGTTCTTTCCCATTGTTCTTCTTTTTGATCAGTAAGCAAATAAACTTGATATCAAAGAAAGCAGAAAGGAAATAACAGATAAATTTAAGGGGTTCAGAATATTATTTTCTGTAAGTTCTGTTTTCAAAGGCAAAAAGATGGGGTATTTCCTATTTTGTCTAAGAAATAGATTTCCTAGATACACAGGATCATAATTTGGAAAGACCAGAGTGGTTCCTTAGGACAAACACTGAGGCAGAAATATTCTTTCTACACCATCTGATATTTTTTAGCCCATTATTTATTATGAATGTGTATTTCAAAAGTCTTGTAATGGTTACAATTGCTCATCTTTCAGTTTTCATTGAAACTCATGTAGCATATTTATCATTTCCCAAGTCCCATATTATGCTATAGTAGATCTTCATCTTTAATTTCATTAAGAATTCTTATTTAGTTCAGATGCTATGTTTAGGGTTATACAGATGGAGCTAAATAAATATAGGCCCACCTGTGCATGCCAGCTCAGTCACTTCAATCATGTCCAACTCTTTGCAACCCTATGGATTTTAGCCCACCAAGCTCCTCTGTCTATGGAATTCTCCAGGCAAGGATACTGGAGTGGGTTGCCATGCCCTTCTCTAGGGGATATTCCCACCCAAGAGATGACCCACATCTCCTGGANCATGCCAGCCTCAGGTCCTAGAAGTCTTATCTTCGGACAGACCATTGTAATTGAGAGGAAAGACCATAAAGCAGGTAGAAGATATTCAACGTGAAGGGCAGTTTTCTACCCATAGATCGCCTGTCTAATCATTTAAGAGAGCTCAAGTGCCCCTCTCTGCCAGGTGGGACATCTAAGCCTAGCGAGATCAGAACAGCTGTGAATTCCTGATCACCAGCCATCTTGGCACTGTTAGTCTGACTGTTATGGCCCAGCAATCTTCTGGAACTTCCAGACCATGGCCTTTACTTCAGTCTGCTGCTGTGAAAAGTATATGCAACTCATGTCAGTGACTGAATGGCTACTTNCTGTTAGTCTGACTGTTATGGCCCAGCAATCTTCTGGAACTTCCAGACCATGGCCTTTACTTCAGTCTGCTGCTGTGAAAAGTATATGCAACTCATGTCAGTGACTGAATGGCTACTTCAGGACTTGGGCTACTTGATGGAAAAGATTTTCACAGAAGAAAAGGCACAAGAGCTATCCTTTGCTAGGATCTCATGCCTAAATCCTAAGAGTATGCTTGCGTTTGGAGCTAAAGACCTGAGTCCTTAGAAAGGACGCAGCAGAGAAATTGTTGGTAAGGGTTCCTCTGGCTTTTGATTTTTTTTTTTTTTTGGCATGTGTGCTTAGTCATGTTCGACTCTTTGCTGGACAGTAGCTAGCAGCTACCCTGTGGACAGTAGCCCACCAGGCTCCTCTGTCCGTGGGATTTTCCAGGCAAGAAAACTTGAGCAGTTTGCCATTTCCTATTCCATGGTATCTTCCCAACCCAGGAATGGAACCCACGTCTCCTGCGTCTTCTGCATTGGTAGGTGGGTTCTTTACCACAAGCACTACCTGGGGAGCCCCCAAAAAAGGAAGTTGTGCATGACTCTTTGCAGCCCCATGGGCGGTAGGCTGCTCCTCTGTCCATGGGATTCTCCATGCAAGAATACTGGAGTGATTTGCCATTTCCTTCTCCAGGGGATCTTCCTGACACATGATCGAACCTTGGTCTCCTGCATTGCAGGCAGATTCTTTACCATCTGAGCCACCAGGGAAGCCCTGGCTTTTGGTTTACCTTGCCATAAAATAAAGAAGGATGGCAGGAATCAGAATGTGATAGGATTACTAAGGCTTCTTGCAGTCAGAACATGTAATAAATACCTACCCTTGATACATCTCAACTTGCTGGGTCACCCAAGGAAAACTGGGATATATTCATAGAGTCTGAACTCAGGGCAATGTGTAACTTCATCAGAATCTAGGAGGATGCTTGGAGGACAGCATTGTACAATGACTCAGAAGATCTGAATGCCAAAGGATGCAGCGAATGAGGGATAAGGGGAATGAGGAGAAAAGTTCCCTGGAGGATGTGGTCTTTCATACTCTGTTTCCACTTCCAAGACTAACTTGTCACTTTCCCCTCACTCCCACCCCTGGACCATAATAACTAAAGTCATCTATATCTTTGACCTTTTCCTCCTATTGTAAATGACATATGTTCTCCCCTAAGGACGCTATTTCTCCTGCTTCCCTTGCTATACTCCATCTACCACAGGGCCCAGAAGAGACAGCAGCATTCTTACATCCCAGTATCATTTACAGGCTGTTAACTCCTATGTGTGTGTGTGTGTGCTCAGTTGTGTCTGACTCTTTGTGACCCTGTGGACTGTAGCCTACTAGGCTCCTTGTCCATGGGATTTTTCAGGCAAGAATACTGGAGTGGGGAGCCATTCCCTTCTTCAGGGCATCTTCCTGACCAGGGATTGAACCCATATCTTCTGCATCTCCTGCATTGGCAGGCGGATTCATTATCATTGAGCCACCTGGGAAGTAATTAACTTCTACACCCTCAAGTACATAATTATCCTCTGTTGAATTTCAGGCTCACTATATCACAGCTCCCTTCCATGACTCATACTACCATCATCCTGGTCCCTTCCCCACATTTACCTCTCATGCCTGATACACTTCTAGCCTCAGAGGCACCAGGGGTGGCCATGATGTCCACGTGCTCTCATGCTCAGTTGCTCAATCATGTTGACTCTTTGCAACCCTTGGACTGTAGCCTGCCAGGTCCTCTGTCCATGGGATTTTCCAGGCAAGAAAACTGCAGTGGGTTGCCATCTTCTCCTCCAGGGGATCTTTCTGACCCAAGGATCAAACTCATATTTCCTGTGTCTCTTACATTGCTGGCAGATTCTTTACCTGCTGAGTCATGGAGGAAGCCATATGACCTGTCCAAAGGCTTCTTGACTTTCTCAACCCCATGACCTCCATGTAACTTTAGTTTCACCCATTCACAGACAAGGCTGACATCTTGTCAATTGCCCCAAACTACTCCACCTCCAGTAACTTAAACTCTAATATCTTACTCTCTGGCTTCAATCTTCCATTTCTTTCACTCATTGCTCCTTCTAGACCTGCTCTTTGATTTTAATAAGATCTCCCAGTGTTTGATTCTTCCATTTTCTTTCAGTCTACTTGTCTCTTTTCTATTCAACCTAAATTCTTAGTCTTTCAGACAATTACTGTGTTGACAAAACAGTCTGTTCTTTTTATCCCCTTAACAACCTTTTATCTAACATACCTGAAAAAACAGCTGGGCCTTCCATGACACATCACAGGTCAACTCTTTTTTTTCCCTATAGAAGTTATTTCAGATTCTCTACTTTTTTCAAATTTTCTACTGCTTCTTTGTCTCATCTCATTTTTTCACTCTTACAAAATGGCCTCAATTGATACGTTACAGAGAAAAGAAAATGTATTTAAGAGTAATTACCTTAAGCCTCTGTTCCTCTTCTCCAGTAGGCAAAATTACCTTCATCTGTTCATATCCTTTCCTCCTTCTTCT
>SJYW01024781.1:101077-155313 GCA_006410735.1 Raphicerus campestris | reverse complement strand
TGGATCTGAAGCAAATAAAAACACTAAATTGAAAAGATACATGCACCCCAGTATTTGTAGCAACATTATTTACAATAGCAAGGATATGGAAGCAACCTAAATGTTCATCAACAGATGAATGGATAAAGAAGATGTGATTCACACACACACACACACACACACACACACACACACAAAATGGAGTACTACTCAGCCATAAAAAGAAGATTTTTGCCATTTGTAGCAACACAGACAGGCTTTGGAGGGCATCATGCTTAGTGAAATGAGTCAAGCAGAGAAAGACAAATACTGAATGTTATCACTTATATGTGGAATCTAAAAAGTTAAGCAAACTAGTGAGTAAAACAGAAAAGAAATGGACTTACAGAAAAAAAAATACTAGTGGTTACCAGTGGGAAGAGGGAAGGAGAGAGGGACAAGATGGGGCAGGGGATTAAGAGACACAAACTACTATGTATAAAATAAAAAATATACTGTACAGCATAGAGAGTATGGCCAATGTTTTATAATAACTATAAATGGAGCACAACTTTAAAAAATTGTGAATTACTATGTTGTACACCTGAAACTTACATAATATTGTAAATCAACTCTACCGCAAAAAAATAAAAAAAAAAGAGAGAGAGAGAGAGAGATGGGGCAGTGTGTGAGTGTTGCAGAGATTGTATATTTCACTAAAACAGGACTCTCCATAGGTAGCATGAGTGCCAAAGTGAGGGGGTAAAATTTCTCAAGCGGTGGCTCAGTATCAGGGACAACATAATGGGGCTTCACCTCAAGGATGGATGGTAGGAGACAGTCAGTCTAACAGAGAGCATTGAGTTGAAACTTAGGTAAACTTTTCAGAGCCATTTGAGTGGAGCCACTAGATGCTAACCTCTTCCATACACACACATGTAGGATTATTCTATCCAATAAAACTGGGGACACCCATCACTTCAAAGTGAAAAATATGTTATTATCATTCTAATGAGACATCTCTTCCAATGAAATTCATACTGAAAAAATGGCAGGAGTGAAATTTCAAGCCACAAATAGCCAAGAGTTTCACGCCTGAACTTGTATCATTTGCTAGCCAACCCACTGCTCCAGGGTGCAAAACTGTAGTTGTCTTTACTGACAAGTGCAGCCTGGTGAGAGGTGGAGAGGGTGGAGGGGAAGGAGAAGAAAGGAAGTGATAATGCNATGAGACATCTCTTCCAATGAAATTCATACTGAAAAAATGGCAGGAGTGAAATTTCAAGCCACAAATAGCCAAGAGTTTCATGCCTGAACTTGCATCATTTGCCAGCCAACCCACTGCTCCAGGGTGCAAAACTGTAGTTGTCTTTACTGACAAGTGCAGCCTGGTGGGAGGTGGAGAGGGTGGAGGGGAAGGAGAAGAAAGGAAGTGATAATGTATCAGCCAGGTCCAGGGCCACCTGCTTTTTAGACAAAATTGCATCTCATCCTCACAGCACCTTCATGAAATAAACGTGATTTCCACTTTAGAGATTAGGAAACTGGGTATCAGTCATATAACTAACAAACAGGTTCTTCTCTGAGACTTCAAAGCTGCTGGGTTTTTCCCATAGTATCCTACATACTCATGTACAGGTGGGAGGAATGGCAACTTCCACATGGGCTTAACGAACAAGAGAAGCTGAAGCTCAAGTCAGTATAAGTAATGTTTGGTATGCCCAAGGCAGTTATATCCTTCATTCCCTTGGCATGAGCTGAATAGGGAGAAAAGCCAGGGCTCTGTGCCTTGCAACCATATCTTCCCTTTTGTCCTAGATGCAGGCTCCACAGGGCTTACTGCCAAGTCACCTTTCTGCTTCCAACCTCTGAAAGTCAAGTCGGGTAAAACCACAGCCTGGCACAACCTAATAAAGACCCAGTGCTCTTATTGTACAGATCAAGAGACTGAAGCCCAGAGAGAGGTAAAGATTTATTCAAGAACAGGCAAGCGTTAGGATCAGAGCCACAACTGGAACCTGGGTCTTTTTTCCAGACAGATTTTTTTAGGTAACAACAAGGCTGGTCCTGCAAAATTAACTATTCTTTGCCACATCTCCTTAAATCCTGTGTTCAGGTTTAATTGCATCTTTCTGGGGATTTCCTGTATGAAAATATCAGTGAGGATGAAGACTGTGTATTTACATTCAGGAGACATATTTATTTGAGAGATAAGTATCAATAGGACTAATGTGAGAAGTGACTGGGTAGAAACCAAACTCTCCATTATGAGACCTAAATTCCAAGCTACATATGTACCGGGAGCATCAGAAAACCCTGGCCCTAGGCTGCTTCAGAGCAGGGTACCTGGTGTGGATACTGATGTTCACTCTGGGTCTTGCCCTGTGAAGCTTGTGCTTCACACAGCCTGTGTTCTCACTCTGGTTTATAACTCCCTGGCCTTTCCATCAGAGGATTACAATCAGAGAACACGAAGCTGCTTCCTACAACATACAGTATCTTTGGGAGAATGAGAAAAAGGGCCCATTCTCTGGGGCCTTAGCCTCATGGATTATTGAGCAGAACATGTGCTAGATTTCTACCCCAACTCACCTCCTTCGGACACTCCTCTACTGATGCATAGCCCAACTTGCACAACATACTGGGCAGTGGCAGCGCTCTGTTCCTCCTTTAAAGAACCTAGGTAAGTTAGGTAAGTTAGCCTAGGTTAGTTGTTATTCTTAGCACCTTCTCTTTGAAGTAGTATCTGGCACACATATCCCAAATGATGTCTGGTGAGTGAAGGAAGGAAAATGGGAAAAAGGAAAAGAGGGAGGATGGGAAGAGCAGGGAAGGAGAATCCTCTGAGATAAAAATCATGTCTATGTAATGAAAAATATAGAGTTCCCAGATCAACCTTGGGCCATGCTATATTCAGATGGCTGATGCATGATTAATTGGGCTGAATGGTATGTCTAGACGGTAACAATCTCTGTATGTCTCTCTCCCCTACCCTCAGTCTGCAGGTCTGCCACTGCCAGACAAAACTTGAGTGGATGTGTTAGGCACCTGAGAGACAGGAACACATCACTTAATCATAGGCTTTCTGTGTACGACGCTTTGCTTGACTAGTAAGCACACGGCTTTTAGAGCTGGTGATGAGATATTTGGAAAACATATTTGGGATGGCAGAATGACATGCTAAGAGAATACAAAAAGAGACCCTTTATAGCAGTTAGAAGCCAAGGAACTCATCCCCAAGGGAAATGGGCAGTGGCATTGTTGACACCTTTCTGAAGAAATTAGAGTGTTGACTCTTCACAAAGAAAGCTCCAGTGCTTTGTTTTGTGGGGTGATGAAATGAGTTCTTGTTCATCTCCTTATTGGCGCTACCATAAGCATTATCCACAATAGCAACACGAATGTCAGTAAATTGTTATTGGGTGCCTTCTCTATAAAACTGTCAGCAGGATTTCTGGGCTTAGTTTCTGAAAGCTCTCATCTTCTTAAAAACCCTTACAAAGAGAGCCTTAAAAAATAGCAATGTTTTCAATTTAAGATTTAGAGATTAAAGCAAGTGGTTTTCCATAAACTCCTTGAATAAAAAAAGAACATCCGCGTCCCAGGTTTGAGATATCCCAAAGCGTAGACTGAGAAAAGTAAGTCTCCTCTTACCTGTTGTGGGAAATTTCATCCAAGGAGAAGAGTTCTGGCTGGACAATGAAAACCTGGGCAAAATCTCTGCAATGCCTCTCATGTGTTTTCTGACCAGGAAAAAGTCCTAATGATTGCTGGTTGCTGTCCCCTGCTTAAGACAGGACGGACTGTTGACCTCAGTGTTAGCTGATGTGAGTCTCTGTGGCTGTTACTGACAATAGTAAGATCAAAAAACGTCTCAGAAATTCCAAGGAGATACAGTTCTTCTCAAGCCACATACCCACTGGCTCTAGTTTACACTCCTAATAATTTGTTCAGGCTGCATAGTTCTTCACGATGGGAAATGTAGTGTGGCACAGGCCCAGAGTAAGAAGAGTCCTTTTGTAGTAGTATTTAAATTTCATTTTAATTTTTACTTTTACAGAAGTAATTTATGAATATGTAACATTCAGTACTTTGGCCACCTCATGCGAAGAGTTGACTCATTGGAAAAGACTTTGATGTGGGGAGGGATAGGGGGCAGGAGGAGAAGGGGACGACCGAGAATGAGATGGTTGGATGGCATCACTGACTCGATGGACGTGAGTCTGAGTGAACTCCGGGAGTTGGTGATGGAGAAGGAGGCCTGACCTGCTGCGATTCATGGGGTTGCAGAGTCAGACATGACTGAGCGACTGAACTGAACTGAACATTCAGTTACACATTCATAAAGCATAACAGTTCTCCCTGGTTCTGTTCTCAAGAGTTTGGAACTTTTGTTGGTTACCTCCATCAGGTTATGTTTTTTAAGGCCACTGTGGTATTGGAGAAGACTTTTCAGAGTCTCTTGGACAGTAAGGNTTCTGTTCTCAAGAGTTTGGAACTTTTGTTGGTTACCTCCATCAGGTTATGTTTTTTAAGGCCACTGTGGTATTGGAGAAGACTTTTCAGAGTCTCTTGGATAGTAAGGAGATCAAACCAGTTAATCCTAAAGGAAATCAACCCTGAATATTCATTGGAAGGACTGATGCTGAAGCTGAAGATCCAACACTTTGGCTACCTGATGCAAAGAGCTGACTCATTGGAAAAGATCCTACTGCTGAGAAAGATTGAAGGCAGAAGGAAAAGGTGGTGGCAGAGGGTGAGATGGTTGGATGGCATCACTGACTCAGCAGACGAGTTTGAGCAAACTCTAGGAGATGATGAAGGACAGGGAAGCCTGGCGTGCTGCAGTCCATGAAGTCACAAAGTGTTGGACACAACTTAGCAACTGGACAACAAATCAGGTTATGCATACATTCTTATACCTCTACTTCTTGATTAATCAATTTTAAGCATTATCTGTCGACTCCCATTTCTGGAAGTTGAAGATCTGTTTCAGTATTCCCTTGAATAATTTTATATTACTATTTTTAGTTCTTCTAGTGATTGTATGTTTTATGGATTATATGTCTAATTTTAAATAATATGTTTCAAATTTCATTGCTTATTCCATCAACTTTTGACAGGGCCTCTTGACTCCTTATTTTATGTGGAGATGTTAATTTCCATACTTTCCCCCCCTGCCATGTGCAACTACTGTCAGCACATTTTTATCTTTATTTCATTACGTTGTTAACATATACATTCTGCCTACAATGAAAACCAAGTCTTCCTTGGTTTTTCCAAGATGAATCTCAAAGGTGCAAACCAATCAACAACATTTACATTAGTATGACTATGTAAATATCGTCCAATGCTGGCTCAGGTATCACACTAAAATTACATTTTCTCCTCCAATGTCAGGATCCCTCAGCTGTATAAAACAAACCAGTCCTAACATCAAGGTCAAATCAAGGCATCTATCTTCTTAGCTATCAATCAATTAAAATTATGCTACATTTTCATTTGTTTCTTATTTGCCTTATACATATTTATCTTATATTAATATTGCTATCCCAGCTTCTACACAGTTAGTAGTTAAATGATCTATTTCCATTCACCTATTTTCATCCTTTTTGGATATTTTGTTTTAGATATGTTTTCCAGACACATAGAGTTAGATTTTTTAACACACAATTTTGGTTTTTATTTAGATGAGTGTAATTCATTACTATGTTTTGTGATTGAAAATGTATTTTAGATTAATTTCACCATCTTAATTTGTATTTTCTATTTACTATCATTTTTCTTGGGTTTGTTTGTTTGTTTTTTTGGGGGGGTCTACTTTCATGCCCTCATACNTCCAGGTTCCTATGCAATATTGCTCTTTACAGCATCAGACCTTGCTTCTATCACCAGTCACATCCACAGCTGGGTATTGTTTTTGCTTTGGCTCCATCCCTTCATTCTTTCTGAAGTTATTTCTTCACTGATCTCCAGTAGCATATTAGGTACCTACTGAACTGGGGAGTTCCTCTTTCAGTATCCTATCATTTTGCCTTTTCATACTGTTCATGGATTTCTCAAAGCAAGAAAAAAAACACAAAAAATGAAAAAAAAAAAAAAACAAACCCTCTTGATGAAACTGAAAGTGGAGAGTGAAAAATTTGGCTTAAAGCTCATCTTCAGAAAACGAAGATCATGGCATCCAGTCCCATCACTTCATGATAAATAGATGGGGAAACAGTGGAAACAGTGTCAGACTTTATTTTGGGGGGCTCCAAAATCACTGCAGATGGTGACTGCAGCCATGAAATTAGAAGATGCTTACTCCTTGGAAGAAAAGTTATGACCAACCTAGATAGCATATTCAAAAGCAGAGACATTACTTTGCCAACAAGGCTCATGTATGGATGTAAGAGTTGGACTGTGAAGAAAGCTGAGCACTGAAGAATTGATGCTTTTGAACTGTGGCATTGGAGAAGACTCTTGAGAGTCCCTTGGACTGCAAGGAGATCCAACCAGTCTTTTCTGAAGGAGATCAACCCTGGGATTTCTTTGGAAGGAATGGTGCTAAAGCTGAAACTCCAGTACTTTGGCCACCTCATGCAAAGAGTTGACTCACTGGAAGACTCTGATGCTGGGAGGGATTGGGGGCAGGAGGAGAAGGGGATGACAGAGGATGAGATGGCTGGATGGCATCACTGACTCGATGAATGTAAGTCTGAGTGAACTCTGGGAGATGGTGATGAACAGGGAGGCCTGACGTTCTGCAGTTCATAGGGTCACAAAGAGTCAGACATGATTGAGCGACTGAACTGAACTGAATATTTCACAGGATGTATAATAATATTCCATTGTGTGTGTATACCACGTTTTATTTATCTATTCATTCATCAGTGGATATTTGTGTTTTTTCCACCTTTTGGCCATTGTGAATAATGCTGATAAAACAAGTATTACTCGCTCAGTCCTGTCCAACTGTTTGCAACCCCATGGACTGTAGCCCATCAGGCTCCTCTCTCTGTGGGATTCTCCAGGCAAGAATACTGGAGTGGGTGGCCATTTCCTTATCCAGGGGATCTTCCTTACTCATTGATCAAACCTTGGTCTCCCGCCTTGCAGGTGGATTCTTTACCATCTGAGCCACCAGGGAAGCCCTATTGATAGATCACTGTTATGGAAATATATGTTTGAGTTCTTACTTTTAATTCTTTTCAGTATTTAGCTAGAAGTGAGATTGGTGGATCATAAGGTAATTCTATGTTTAAATTTTGGAGGAATTGTCACACTGTAACATAGGAATTTTGAAGATTCTTCCACACCATGCAGGGGTGTGCAGGACTCTGAGAAGCTGCCTAAGGCCCCTTTGCCTAGTGATCTCATGAGCCAATGCTACTCTTCAGCTCAGATGTCTTCTTAAAAACTAAGGCTTCATCACAAGCTGAGAGATCTCACCAAGCACCACCCTGGGGAGCTTGAAGGTGGTTCTCCTGCTCTGAGAGCCCCCTAAACCTTAGCAGAATAGCTGATGTGTTTCACCAATATTCTTCTTGAGACTCAGTCTGAAGAGTGAAAAGGGCAGAAACTACACTCACAAAGCCAAGTTTCTTTCATGTCCCCTCTGATTTTCTTTCTCCTGCTGAGTCCTGGAAATTTTACTTCCTTTTGGCTAGGAAGACTGCTATTACATCATCCTATATTGTTCCAAACTCAATAATTATGGTATAAACTTTATATTTGGATTTTGGCTTTTGACTTTCAAAGCCAAGCTTCTAAACTTAAAAATACTTTCACTTTCAAATAGGCCAATTCTTGCAATTTAAAAGTCTCTACTTGCACTCACTGTCTCTGCTATCAATTTCAAGAGCTAACTTTAGAATTCAAAGCCAAGTATTTAACTTTTTGTTCTTGGTTATATAGGCCCGCCCCTCCCCTCTAGGGCAATACCTTTAGAAACTATTGCTGCTACCCAACAGATAGGAAGAGGGTAGCTTCTCAAAAAAGCACAAAGGTCAAAAGGAGAAAAACCTTCAGTACCTTAAAATATTTTATACCTGTTAGCTTATTAGCTATAGTACAAGTTCATGGACACAAAGTCTGTTCCTTAAAGTAGAGTTTCCTGGTGATACAGTGATTAAGAATCTGCCCGTCAGTGCAGGAGACCTAAGTTCAATCCCTGGTCTGGGAAGAGTCTACATGCTGAGGGCCAACCAAGCCCATGGGACTTAATTACTGAGAGTGCTGCCCTAGAGCCCCTGCTCCACAAGAGAAGCCACTGAAATAAGAAGCTGCATCCATTAACTAGAGTCGCACCTGGTTGCCACAACTAGAGAAAGTCTGCACAGAGCCACGATGACTCAGGGCAGCCAAAAATAAATAAACAAATAAAAATTGAACAACAAAAAAATTATTTAAAAAAAAGAGCTTCTGGGGGTATGAAACCAGTCCCAGAGAAAAGCCTGAAATAGTTTCTCAAAACCACAGCATAAGAGAACATCAGAGAGTTCTGGGAGCTGGTAATACAGAATAAGAGTATTCTCATGCACAGTGGGACTGGGATCCTAGGCAAATACTAGAGAGCTGGTACTGGTGACTTTGACATACTCTCTATGGGGCTGACCACGGCATGGAAGTGATCCACTTACACCCTAAAGCGTTCCTGGTACCCCTGTGTTCAACCTTTAAAACCCCTCAAAGAGATTCAACAGGACCATGTAGTTTTGATGCAGTTATCCTTTGATTATCTAGAAGCTCTTAGTAGGTCATTATTTGGGTAGGAATTTTCTCAGTAGATGTGTGTATGGGTGTGTATGTGTGAGAGATTTTACAGGTAATTTGTTTTGCTTATTATATATACCAAGGAACAATAATAACAAAGCCCACTTCTGAATCCCACAAGCACAACCATAGAAAAGAACCATAAAATTGCTGAAGGTTAACAAAGGTTGATTTGAACCAGGCTTTGTGATTAGAGATTCAAGTTTCGTTGAATTCTAGTATTTAGGTTTGCCCTTGAGTAGCTGTGGCTTTGGCAAGATCACGTTGTCTCTTACTGTGCTCTTGTTTCTTCCTTCACTTGCAAAATGAGGTTAATTATAGGTATCAGCCTCACTCCCAAAGTGGTTTGTGGTTGTTGACTATTTTAATTAGCAAGTCTTTGAATAGCAAGAATTATCAACAGAAACCATCTACACTCTTTACTGGTAACTGTAGGGGTAGAGATGTAAATATCACATTTCAAAAGTTTTTGACAACACAACTTAGCGACTGAACAAAAACAAAAACCATGTAAGCATCAGTCTCTTTCAACAAGTACCCATTCGCAAGAAATAAGTGCTTCTGATATTGTGCAGACATTAAGATACCTCTCCGTGAGTGCCCTTCTGGGAAAATAAAATCTTAAATCTCAGGATGTTGGAAGGAAATGCAAATTAGTTTCATCATCTTCATAATAAATATTAGGTCTTTGTCATTCTTGTAACATCTCCTTTGGCTTTGGTGAATCTTACCATGTTCTTTGTTGCCAAATTTCTCCATGTTTGTAGAACACAGGTCATAGAAATGGGGATATTTTTCCCAAGCAGAAAGAGGCACACAAATCTTCTTAAAGTTAATGGGACTATCCCATATCGTGTGANTTTTAATTAGCAAGTCTTTTAATAGCAAGAATTATCAACAGAAACCATCTACACTCTTTACTGGTAACTGTAGGGGTAGAGATGTAAATATCACATTTCAAAAGTTTTTGACAACACAACTTAGCGACTGAACAAAAACAAAAACCATGTAAGCATCAGTCTCTTTCAACAAGTACCCATTCGCAAGAAATAAGTGCTTCTGATATTGTGCAGACATTAAGATACCTCTCCGTGAGTGCCCTTCTGGGAAAATAAAATCTTAAATCTCAGGATGTTGGAAGGAAATGCAAATTAGTTTCATCATCTTCATAATAAATATTAGGTCTTTGTCATTCTTGTAACATCTCCTTTGGCTTTGGTGAATCTTACCATGTTCTTTGTTGCCAAATTTCTCCATGTTTGTAGAACACAGGTCATAGAAATGGGGATATTTTTCCCAAGCAGAAAGAGGCACACAAATCTTCTTAAAGTTAATGGGACTATCCCATATCGTGTGATATCAGAATGGCTAATTGCTCACTGGCCTTTAGACAATGTTCTCCTAGCACAAACTTGTTTCATCTGAAGGCTCGCGGGGTGTTCAACACAGTAGGAACATTATGTGCCAGCAACCTGCTAGTGCTTATGTACACCTGATCTCACCTATTTCTACAACCACTCTAACAGTGTTTTACACTTGAATAAACTTAATATTAGAGTTTAAGAATCTTCTTCCTATGACCACACAGCTATAAAGTAACAGAACCAGGACTCTGACTCCGATCTCTATGATGCCTAGCCCAGAATTTTCCTGAAATGATATGTGAAAAGTGTTCAGAACAGTCTCTGATTCATAGCAAGTTCCATTTAATAATGGTTATTCTTTAAGTCACTGTGAGAAACTCCTGTGTTTATCAAAAGAGCATTTCCTCTTTCTTCTGAGAATGATTCCCATGTGGCCGGGACAAATGTGGAGACACTGCTTGAAGATGACTTTCTTCCCACATCTCATTCAGACCACAAACTTGAGAACAGACATTTGCCCAGTAATTAATTCAGTTAAGTTCAGTTGCTTGTCGTGTCCAACTCTTTGTGACCCCGTGGACCATAGCACGCCAGGCCTCCCTGTCCATCACTAACTTCCGGAGTTTGCTCAAACTCAGGTCCATTGAGTCAGTGATGCCATCCAACCCTCTCATCCTCTGTTGTCCCCTTCTCCTCCTGCCCTCAATCTTTCCCAGCATCAGGGTCTTTTCAAATGAGTCAGCTCTTCACATCAGGTGGCCAAAGTATTGGAGTTTCAGCTTCAACATCAGTCCTTCCAATGAACACCCAAGACTGATCTCCTTTAGGATGGACTGGTTGGATCTCCTTGCTGTCCAAGGGACTCTCAAGAGTCTTATCCAACACCACAGTTCAAAAGCATCAATTCTTCAGTGCTCAGCCTCTGACCTTTGCCCTCCCTCTGACCTTTCCAGTCCACCTCTCACATCCACACATGACTATTGGATAAACCGTAGCCTTGACTAGATGGAGCTTTGTTGGCAAAGTAATGTTTCTGTTTTTTAATAAGCTATCCAGGTTGGTCATAAATTTCCTTCCAAGGACTAAGCATCTTTTAATTTCATGGCTGCAGTCACCATCTGCAGTGATTTTGGAACCCCCAAAATAATCTGACACTGTTTCCACTGTTTTACCATCTATTTGCCATGAAGTGATGGGACTGAATGCCATGATCTTAGTTTTCTGAATGGTGAGCTATAAGCCAACTTTTTCACTCTCCTCTTTCAATTTTATCAAGAGGCTTTTGCTGCTGCTGCTGCTGCTGCTGCTGCGTCACTTCAGTCACGTCCGACTCTGTGCAACCCCATAAACAGCAGCCCAACAGGCTCCCTTGTCCCTGGGATTCTCCAGGCAAGAACACTGGAGTGGGTTGCCATTTCCTTCTCCAATGCATGCAAGTGAAAAGTGAAAGTGAAGTTGCTCAGTCATGTCTGACTTAGCGATCCCCATGGACTGCAGCCTACCAGGCTCCTCCATCCATGGTATTTTCCAGGCAACAGTACTGGAGTAGGGTGCCATCGCCTTGCAAGAGGCTGTTAAGGACACCCTATTTTCCACTTTAAAAGCCAGTTGTTAAAAATTGTTTGACATAATATCTCCCTTCCGTATTTTGCCCTGCCTCTGACCTTTCCAGTAGACGTGAAGTTGCTGACATTTTCTTGAAGTCCCCAGAGGGCACTGGGGCAGCTACCACGGGTTCACCTCTTTCTTCAACCTTATGAAGATGTGATAACATCTTGTGACTTGTGTGGGGTGTTCCTGTAAAGCACTGAGCACAGATACACAAATTAATGAATGAGGCAGACTTGTTCTGTCTTTGCTTGGGGGAGATATGAAAAGTCAGGTGAGTGCCACATATGAAAGACTTAAGGGTATTTTCATCACACAAAAAAAAGACATGATAATTACAGGACATGGTAGACGTATTAGCTACCACCCCAGTGATAATCACATTACAGTGTATAAGTATACTAAATCAGCATGCTATACACANACATATGAAAGACTTAAGGGTATTTTCATCACACAAAAAAAAGACATGATAATTACAGGACATGGTAGACGTATTAGCTACCACCCCAGTGATAATCACATTACAGTGTATAAGTATACTAAATCAGCATGCTATACACATTAAACATATGCAATATTAGATGTCAATTACATCTCAATTAAATGAAGAATCAAGAGGATTTTATTGATCTATAAGCTTCTCTGCACAAAACTTCAATTTCTTATTAACATTCTAACACTGCTGATTTTTTAAAAGATTTTATTTTTTAAAAAACTTTTTATTTCATATTTGAGTATAGCTGATTAACAATGTTTTGATAGTTTCAGGTGGACAGCAAAGGGTCTCAGCCATACATATACCTGTATCCCTTCTACCCCAAACTCCTCCCCATCCAAGCTGCCACATAACATTGACAGAGTTCTCAGGGCTATACAGTAGGACTTTGGTGGTCATCCGTAGCACTGTTGATTTTTTACACACTGGAAAGAGGCATAGAGCTCCTTCTCTAAAGGAAAAGTATGAAATATGGACACATCTTTTACCTAAATCGTGTGCCTCTGCAGAAGCCATGGGGATAACCACTCAGGAGTTACCCCTAAACCTACACTGGTTTGCTGCTATGTGTAGCTAGCCACTGAAGTTCAGTTATGTGTGAAACTAGTTTTATTTTTCTGTTGAAGTTAGCTTATGTTCTAGTGGATAAGAATGAAAAAAAAAAAGTAGCTGGGGTTATTAGAAGAGACATTAGGAAACTCTAAAAGATATGAGGGTGAAAAATGAGAAAGTAGATGCAGAGAAAGAAACTCTTCAGAAACTCTCTTTTCCTCCCCTTGTGAAATCCTGAATATATTGACACAAAAATGCAGTTTATTATAATAAAATACAATTAGGGTGACAGTGCTCCCTGACTTGCCTGGGATAGCCTCTGTTTATTCTTGTTGCCCTCTATGCCTCTTGTTGCCCTGGCATGATTATTAACTTTCACTTAAATTCTTTGAAGTGTCAGGTTTAGAGAATAAACTGTATGGTCACTTTATTTATAATCTAATCTTCAAAATTCTGGTTTCATGCCTACATAGTATTTTTCAACTATCAAGGATTAGAGTCCAGCAAGTCAAAATTTATTTATGTCTACCCTTCCTCACGCACGGGTGTTTATGGAAATGTTGGCACCATTCTAAGAAGATCTTACAAACATTCTAGAATTAATTTTTTTTTAAACTTTTTGTTTTTTATTAAGCACATTCCACAGTACAAAGCTGTCATGAATAATATCTGTACAATTTAACAGTTTTAATAGCTGTTCANGGACAGAGTAGCATCATTTGTTCTCTCCAACTAGCATGGTTCCTCCACATAATGTGTGCTTCAAAATAGCTGATGGATAAATCAGTGACTGAACAATTATACCTCACTGGGTGGAAGTCAGAAGACTTGTGTTCTGGACCTACCTGTGTAATTTTGGGCAAATTTTAAACTCACTGGACCATAAGATACTGTAACTAAGTAGAACTTTATGAGGTTTTCCCAGGCAGATTTCTCCCCCATATCCTCTCTGAAGTACTTAGATAACAGTAGCTGATGCACATTTCCTGAGTTGTTTTATAGATGCTAAAACCACCCCCAAATGGAAGAAATTAATTACTTGATGATCATAAGCATGTAGCCCCCAACCTACTGGTGCCTAAGGATCAAAAATGTTAACCCATGTGACATCGCCCTGTTACCATCAACCAATCAGAGAACTGTGCACAAGCTGATCACATACCTTGGGAAGTCCCTCCNGTAGCCCCCAACCTACTGGTGCCTAAGGATCAATAATGTTAACCCATGTGACATCGCCCTGTTACCATCAACCAATCAGAGAACTGTGCACAAGCTGATCACATACCTTGGGAAGTCCCTCCCTCACCTTGCCTTTTTAAATGTCTTGCTGGAACCCATGAGGGTGGGGGGAGGCAGGAGAAGTTCTGGCTTTTTTGAGCATTAGCTGTCCTGAACGACTTGCTTGGCAATCCTGCAATAAATGCTGCACTTTTCTTCACCAAAACCTGGTGTCAGTAAATAGCCTTTACTGCACTAAGGCAAGTAAGTAAGAATCCAAGTTTGGTTCACTAAGAATATGAAAGNTTGAGCACTAGCTGTCCTGAACGACTTGCTTGGCCATCCTGCAATAAATGCTGCACTTTTCTTCACCACAACCTGGTGTCAGTAAATAGCCTTTACTGCACTAAGGCAATTAAGTAAGAATCCAAGTTTGGTTCGCTAAGAATATGAAGAGTGTTAGGGTAAACATTACCCAGGCTTATGTTAAAGTATAGAGTTAGCTTCTTCATTTTCCCCAAGGAAATGGACACCAGCACAACTGTTTACACCTGCCTGTGTCTCCTTTGGAGGGTATGGAGTCAAGTATAAGCATGGATAAAGTTTTCATCTTGGCCAGAAACATAGCTTATGTGAATTTTCAGTGTGCAAAAGAGCCAGGGAACATGCATGGTATGAGATGGTTCATACTTAGAAAAATGTTCAGAAGTTGGATATGTGGAACAGAAAAGTACTGAGTGTCTCCAGAGACAAATGTTGCAAACATAAACTACAATAACATTTGGCTTCTTTATGTGAAAACAGTAAACTACATGAATATGAAAGGTTAGATTTCTCTTCCATACTTGTGAAAATTTCTTTACATGCTGATACTACCACAGCCCTCTTCTAGTACTATTGCTAGTTTAATTAGATGACATATGTTGTGCTAAAATGTTTGGTCTCAATCTATTTATGTGAAGTAGTTCCTTACTGATCAAAAGATAGTATGTGAGGCTACACCCATAAATTTTCAAATGCGAGACAATAAGCTACTTGTGCAACACATTTGTGCAATGTTATCTCATTCCATATATCCAGATTTTCTCCATGATCAGTTTCAGACTAATCTGCAACTCTGTTTCAAGATGATTATCTGTCATATTCATACCATGCTCACTTTGGTTGGTCTGTGTGTAGCTGTAATATTTCATACATATTAGTGCTCTTGTAAAAACATAGAAAACCTAAAAATGAATAACGAACAAAATCTTGATAGCTATTGTTTCAAAATAAACTAGTGCCAGATTTTAAGTGAATTAAATATTCATTTCAGACCTTACTCCAGATGGAGCACTGTGCTAGTTACAAAATACATAATTAAGACAAGGTCCATGGTCGACCATCTCAACAAGCCTGTTGTCTGTTAGGGAAGCAGACACAAAACAAATTTAATGCAAAGCATGAAAATTTCCTAAAGTGGGATGTTGACGACAACTCTAAGGGCGGAAAGGGTAACAACCAGTTCCAAGATTGTGCTTCCCTTTTGGTTCAGGGGTAAAGGATCCTCCTGCCAGTTTAGGAGACGCATGTTCGATCCCTGGGTTGGGAAAATACCCTGGAGAAGAAAATGGTAACCCACTCTAGTATTCTTGCCTGGGAGATTCCATGGACAGAGGAACCTGGCAGACTACAGTCCATGGGGTCACAAAAGAGACAGAAATGACTCAGTGACTAAACAACAATTCCAATATTATCAATGAGAGGTTGAAACATCTGAACTGAACCTTATAGAATAAATAGGGTTCAACGTGTGATTAGAAAACAAAATAAAACAGCAGACTTCCCTGGTGGTTCAGAAGATAAAGCGTCTGCCTACAATGCGGAAGACCCAAGTTCAGTCCCTGGGTCAGGAAGATCCTCTGGAGAAGGAAATGGCAAGCCACGCCAGTACTGTTGCCTGGAAAATCCCATGGATGGAGGAACATGGCAGGCTACAGTCCATGAGGTCACAAAGAGTCGGACACAACTGAGAGACTTTGCTTTGCTTCAACCTGTGATTAGAAAACAAAATAAAACAGCAGGAACAAAGACTTGGAAGCGGGAGGATGCGGGGGATGTTCACAGAATGGCCAGTGCTTCTTCCAATGTAAATGGGGTTGAGTGAATAGTTGTTCCATGTCAAGGATTATAGATTTTATCCTGTATGTAAAAAAAAGATGAAAGAGTATATAGCAGAATGATAATTCTCAGTAAGTTGTTTTAGAAATATCATCCTGGCAATAGTGTACAGAATTATCTGAAGAGATGAAAAATAACTTCAGACAAGGAATTGTGAGCTTATTAAAGATTTTTTCCTTATTTTTTTGCTTTTTCAGTGCTTCCATATTGGGCCTGGCATATAAAGTACATTCTCAAAAACATTAAACATTATTGCTATGGCCTCAACAGCACAGCATGTGACTCCAACAGTGAAGCTTAACATTATCACAGGAGATTTCCACAAAAGTGTGGAATTAATCTAGATAAAAGGGGAGTCCCCCCCTTCTTTTATGGCTTATCAACTAAGTTTATGGCTTATCAACTTAGTTTATATTCAAGTGTGTCTAAGCATTTATTTCCACCTAGATTCAAAATAGTAGTGGTGCAAATAATGGTGAATTAAAACTTACAGGGAAAACTAATTGTTTTAAGATTCTCTTATATGCATAATTTTAGAAATGATGCAGAAACATTAACAACTGAGATAAAATATAGATGATTCAGATGTGGTAAAATCCAATATAGATATAAAAGAAAACTTTTAGAAATTTCCAAAGATAAGCAGGGAGAAAATCTTTGCAAAACATATAGCAGACCAAGAACAAATATTCCTTCTAAAGAATGTATGGCCTAGCTAAGAGCCTGGATTCTGAACCAGACTACCTGGGTTTGCAATCCTGTCTCATACTTTTTAGCTTAACACTGCTCATTAATAAATTAATTAGATACTTAAGTTCTCAGTGTCCCAGTTTTCTTATCTGTTAATTGGGGTTTGTAATATAGTATCTAGTTTATAAAGAGTGGCAAAGTGTTTATAATAGTATTTGTCACACAGTGAGGGCTCAATAAAAGTTAGCTATTTTAAAATTATTATTAATGTGGCAGAGACTACTATGTATGTCCTCCACTTTTTTCTCTCCTTATTTTAATTAAAAAATCTCCAAGTTGTGACTATGCAGATGACAGTCCAGAATAAAACCTGAATTTTCTAACCCTTATTACAGATAGGACTTACCATGTGACTAGGGCATGGTCAATGAGGTGCAAGCAGAGATGTCACATGGCAGCTTATGGAAATCTTCCTGAAGAGACAGCTAGATATGTACCAGATTCTCAAACAGAATGAAATTGATAAGGGTCAGTGAGAACATAGGGCAACAGGAACTCTCAAATGTTGCTGGTGAGAACATAAATTGGTACAATTATTTTGAAAAACAGTTTGGCATTGTTGAATAAAAATGAAGATATACACATTTCTCAATAATCAAGAAATTCATTCCTAAATTTATATCCTAGAGAAAGGTATATACATACTAAGATAAACAAAAAAGGATGTTGCTAGCAGCATTATTTGTAATTTCCCAAAACTAACAATCCAAAGGTCCATCGATAGTAGAATGCATAAACAAGTGAGGTATATTTATATGATGGTAGTAATTCAACAATGAAATTGAATTAATATATATACATACAACAACACCCACTGAATAGAAGAAGCAAGAACCAATCTAACACAAACAGTAAGATTCAAAAAATAGGCAAAACTGTATCATTTAGAAGTATGTACTTGGATGAAACTCTAAAGAAAAGCAAGGTAATGATTATCATAAAGTCAGGATTACAGTAATCTCTAGATCTAGGAGGACATTTCCTGTAGGGAGAATTGTGATTAGAAAAGAAAATAGAGAGCTCCTGAAACTTTTGTAATGCTCTGTTTCTGAGTGGAGTTTGCATGGATGTTCCTTTAAAATAATTTTTAAACTATAGATTGTCTTATGGACTTTTCTACATGAACATTATATTTCATGATTTAAATTACAGATTATATAAGGAAACATTGTGCCCTTGGTCTCTCCTCTTTTTCATTCCTTCCTCAATCTTGCTGCCTGAAAAGACAGATAACTGTCACCTGAGACCAGGAAAATAACGATCACAACCTAGGAAGTTCAGTGTAATGAGCTGGAAGGTAAGTCCCTGAAGACTTTGTGGGAACAGCTGCCATATCAGTTTTGAAACTTTTGCTTCTATATTTCATTTACATGAAAGGGAAGTAAATTTTATATTATTTTGGAATTTTCTGTTTTTTGCATAGCTAGATTTGATATTAACTAATATGCCTATATTTTAGATCTTATAAAAGACAACCTATTCAATAGAAAGATGGCTTGAACCTACTGCATGACACAAGGAACTCTACTCAATGCTTTGTGATGATCTAAATGGGAAGGAGATCCAAAAAAGGGGGGATATATATACATATATATGTATAGATGTATACACCTATAGTTGTTGTTGAAGCGAAAACTCCAATACTTTTGGCCACCTGATGTGAAGAACTGACCTCATTTGAAAAGACCCTGATGCTGGGAAAGATTGAGGGCAGGAGGAGAAGGGGACAACAGAGGATGAGAGGGTTGGATGGCATCACTGACTCAATGGACATGGGTTTGGGTGGACTCCAGGAGTTGGTGATGCACAGGGAGGCCTGGTGTGCTGCGGTTCATGGGGTTGCAAAGAGTCGGAGACAACCAAGTGACTGAACTGAATAGTTGATTCACTTTGCTGTACAGCAGAAACTAACACAACAGTGTACAACAACTATACTCCAATGAAAATGAATTTTTTAAGCCAGATCACATACACACACATAATCCTTAGGCAATTAGTTCTTGGAAGAAGAAATCCAAAGGTCTCATAAACTTCTAAAAAGTACTTAGTCTCAGCGGCAATCAGAGAAATGCAAATTAAACAAGATAGTATTTTTCATGCATCAGATCAGCAAATATATTTGAAAGGGAAAGTCACTCAGTTGAGTCCAACTCTTTGCTACCCCATGGACTATACAGTCCATGGAATTCTCCAGGCCAGAATCCTGGAGTGGATAGCCTTTCCCTTCTCCAGTGGATCTTCCCAACCCAGGAATTGAACGGGGGTCTCCTGCATTGCAAGTTAATTCTTTACCAACTGAGCTATGAGGGAAGGNCTCTTTGCTACCCCATGGACTATACAGTCCATGGAATTCTCCAGGCCAGAATCCTGGAGTGGGTAGCCTTTCCCTTCTCCATGGGATCTTCCCAACCCAGGGATCAAACCCAGGTCTCCAGCATTGCCGGAGATTGTTGACCAGCTGAGCCACAAGGGAAGCCCAAGAATACTAGAGGCGGTAGCCTATCCCTTCTCCAGTGGATCTTCCCGACCCAGGAATTGAACGGGGGTCTCCTGCATTGCAAGTTAATTCTTTACCAACTGAGCTATGAAGGAAGCCCAGCAAATATATTTAAAGAGCAATATATTCATTTCTGTTGCATATTTAGGAAAATGGTTTCTCTCAGGCACTGTTAACATAAAATGCCACAACTTTTTGGAAAGTAAATTGGCAACATCTATTAAGTCTGAAATGCTGTCATTATGTCAGCAAAATAATACAAATCTATCCCAGGGACGAGGGAGCCTGGTGGGCTGCCGTCTCTGGGTTCGCAGTCAGACATGACTGAAGCAACTTGGCAGCAGCAGCAGCATACCATAGAAATAGCAGCAGTAATATTCAAGATCATATGTCCAAGGATTCTTACTGCAGCATTATTTTCAAGGTAAAAAACTGGAAACAATCTGTTAAAATCCATTAGTAGTAGAATGTTTGGATAAATTATGGTACAGCCTTCCTATGAAATATGTGACTGTTTAAAAATGAGTTGAATCTGTTTATCTTGATCTGGAAGGTTGTTCAAGATGTATTGCTTAGGAAGAAAAATAAGTTACCCATTTTTATATAACTGGCCAACCTATTTTGTGTATGCACGTCTATATAAATTGGTATGAGCATGCGGGAAAGTGTGAAAAGATACACCCCAGATGTTNGCAGAAACTAACACAACAGTGTACAACAACTATACTCCAATGAAAATGAATTTTTTAAGCCAGATCACATACACACACATAATCCTTAGGCAATTAGTTCTTGGAAGAAGAAATCCAAAGGTCTCATAAACTTCTAAAAAGTACTTAGTCTCAGCGGCAATCAGAGAAATGCAAATTAAACAAGATAGTATTTTTCATGCATCAGGTCAGCAAATATATTTGAAAGGGAAAGTCACTCAGTTGTGTCCAACTCTTTGCTACCCCATGGACTATACAGTCCATGGAATTCTCCAGGCCAGAATCCTGGAGTGGGTAGCCTTTCCCTTCTCCATGGGATCTTCCCAACCCAGGGATCAAACCCAGGTCTCCAGCATTGCCGGAGATTGTTGACCAGCTGAGCCACAAGGGAAGCCCAAGAATACTAGAGGCGGTAGCCTATCCCTTCTCCAGTGGATCTTCCCGACCCAGGAATTGAACGGGGGTCTCCTGCATTGCAAGTTAATTCTTTACCAACTGAGCTATGAGGGAAGGCCAGCAAATATATTTAAAGAGCAATATATTCATTTCTGTTGCATATTTAGGAAAATGGTTTCTCTCAGGCACTGTTAACATAAAATGCCACAACTTTTTGGAAAGTAAATTGGCAACATCTATTAAGTCTGAAATGCTGTCATTATGTCAGCAAAATAATACAAATCTATCCCAGGGACGAGGGAGCCTGGTGGGCTGCCGTCTCTGGGTTCGCAGTCAGACATGACTGAAGCAACTTGGCAGCAGCAGCAGCATACCATAGAAATAGCAGCAATAATATTCAAGATCATATGTCCAAGGATTCTTACTGCAGCATTATTTTCAAGGTAAAAAACTGGAAACAATCTGTTAAAATCCATTAGTAGTAGAATGTTTGGATAAATTATGGTACAGCCCTCCTATGAAATATGTGACTGTTTAAAAATGAGTTGAATCTGTTTATCTTGATCTGGAAGGTTGTTCAAGATGTATTGCTTAGGAAGAAAAATAAGTTACCCATTTTTATATAACTGGCCAACCTATTTTGTGTATGCACGTCTATATAAATTGGTATGAGCATGCGGGAAAGTGTGAAAAGATACACCCCAGATGTTAACATCATCTACTTGGGAGCTGGGGGTGGTAATAAAGACTACTTTTTCTGTATCAATCTTTGGATAGTTTTACTGGCTATACTGAGTATAATTATGTGTTACTTTTGTAATTTTTGCAAAATTACTCAAATTAAAATTGGTTCTAATTAAAAGTATATAGCCAAGAATGTGCATAATTAATGTGTCTCAATGCCAGATGAACATCTTCACACCTGATTCTTGTCAAACATTAAAACAACAGCTGTAGCAAATTGCACCAACCTGTACAAAACAGAATGAAGGCAACTTAATGTGGCTTAATCACTCACCTTTCATTAGTATTTCAATAATAACTTTAAAAGATCCCATGTGTTAGGAAAATAAATAAATGTAAGTCCTTGCAATCTTCTGGGAAGGAATCTAATGCCAAGCTGTGTCACAGGAAGGAACTCAAAAATTAAGAAACAGAGAGAAAGGGACAAGTCTTCTTCCTGTGGGGTGGGCCTAGAAACTTCTAAAAGAATCTGTTGGTGAAAAGGTGACTGCTAATCAAGGTTTAACTATGCATGCTCAGTCGCTTTAGTCGTGTCAGACTCTGTGCGCCTGTAGCCCGCCAGGCTTCTCTGTCCATGGGGTTCTCCAGGCAAGAATGCTGGAGTGGGTTGCCATGCTCTCCTCCAGGGATCTTGCAGACCCAGGGATCGAATCCGTGGTGTCTCCTGCATCGGAGGAGGATTCTTTACCGCTGAGCCACCCTGGAATCAAGGCATACACTTTGCGTTTCCCAATTATAACTCGTCATCTTCCTGCCCTTCCCCGAATGTTCTCTGTCCATTGAGGCACGACCAACACCTAGTCAGGCTTGTTTAAAGTCATGTTTGCCTCCTCCCATTCGCGTTCCTCTTTCCCTGAATGTGGTTGCTAAATCCTCTCAATCTGCCCTCTGGGACGCTTCTGCCGTCGTCCTCATCAGGCCCTGCCACCTCAGGAGCAGCCACACCAAAGAATCCCAGACTCTGGTAGTCGCAACTTTTCACACAGGCTCCATCGGGGTTCCCGCCACCATCTTCACTGTCACCGTTCAGCGTGTGCGGCGGAAGTCTGNGCCCCTGGTTCACTTAAGAAATATGGTTATCATGAGAAAACTACTCTATTAGTCTTGTGAACCTCAGCCTCTTTTGCAACAAAATGATGATATTAAATATATTGCAATCTACCAACTAGGATTGTATGGATAAAAGAATATGAAAAATATAAGAATAATTTTATACCAATGTATATATTATTTTCATATTAAATTTAAATCATAGTAATGTTATTTTCATAGTTAAATTTTCATCATTCAGAGCCTTTTTAAAAAATGAATGAGCCAATGTTTTGTGACTAAGAATGGTTTTCTGCTCCTAGCTTTGCTATTCTACCAAATATTTATTTTTAATTTTTATATTTACAGATGTGAAATTTATACTGCTTCCAAAGAAAGAAGATATGTTTCCAGCATTCAAATATTGTGCAATTGATTATTTGAATGAGGTAGAGTGTTATTAGATCATGACCTGATTACTAAGAATTATGATATGAAAATGTTATCTACATGCACTATATATTATTATCACTTTTTAGTAGTCCTTAGAATAATCCTTAGTCCTACTTTGAAATGCACTAAAAACTACTTTGCAGTTTTAATATACCTTAAAAATACTATTTGGGGAGGAAATTGTTGCCAATTTAATGTGAATTTGAGGCTGTCAATGGGAAAAAAGTGGAAACTGCTAGCAAGTTTGGGCTGCTTTTATGGATTACCTTGAGTGATTTTTCTCAGCAGGAATGGGGAAAAAACAATTCCAGTTATCTCTATGATAAAATGACTGTAACAGTATGTATTAGTCCCTTACTATTTTGATTAATTATGTCATTTGATCACTTACTCTTTTGATGGATTATGTCATTTTGATGATCATAACTACTCCATGAGGAAGATACTATTATTACACATGTTTTACAGTTTTACAGGTTAGAAAAACGATGTCTAGAGAAGTTAAATACCTTGTACAAATCTAAAATTCAAACCAGGTACATTGCTAAGAAACTAATTAGAATAATTGTCACACACCAGTTCATAGTTCTTACCATCTTATTAGTCCATCATAACAGGGAGGCAAATGTATCGTTGCAAGGGAGGCATATGTACCACATATGTGGTAGGGAATCAGAGGTCATTGTTACACAGATATATTTATGAATGTATTATCCACTTGAAAAATTAGTCTATACTCAAACTTCCTCAGACTTTTATCCTTGCCCATGGTATCTTAGTTTCCCACTGGTATACCACAACCCCATGATACAGTACAAATATACTAATTAATGGCAAATCTTGCAAAAGATACAGGGTTTTGTAAAGTTCATGAAAACAGTTTTGAAGAATCGCTCAAAATAACAGGTAAAGCTATTATCAGATGAAAATCTGACAAAATTAGATCAGATAACAGGTAAGACAAAGAGAAAGGTTTGAATATCAAAGGAGTCAGAGGTGCCTTGGGAAATTTTGATTAAATCCTCAAATATTTTCTAGAAATATCTTCTTTATGATCACAGGTGAAGTAATGACTAGTATCACACATATCATCATATAATGCAGTTTTGAGGGAAATTGTGACAAAGTAGTTATAAGCTAAATATAAACAAAATTTAATTAAAATACATTTTAATTTTTATGACTTTATTTTGTTTTTTAGGTAATGTTCCATTTGACTATGAACCTTCGACTTTTGACTATGAAACTTTTGTCTTCATTTTTTATGAATTCATCTTTTCTTTATACTATTTATTCTTAGATAATGAGGGCCTCTTATTTAAAATGTTATTAAGCCTAGCAAACATAAAACACTTGGGAAATAATGAAAGAAACTATCATTTGTCCAAATACATAGATAATGAATTCTGTGACAAGTTGGGAGTCACTGAAGAAATTTGCTTAAGATGAGCCTTGAAACTTGAATAGAATTTTGACAGCTAGAGAAGAGTAGCAGGGCATTTTTCAAAGGCATCCTGTTGATGAGCAAGTGACCACTAAATGTTAAAAGGGTAGTGATGGCTCTATTTAAAGACTACAGTTAGTATTAAAGAGTAATGGGAAATAAAGCTGGAAAGTAAAGGCAGAACCAAGCATAGAGAATTTTTATTTACATGCTTACTTAACTGATTTAACATCCTTTTAAATTTTACTTATTAGATTTTTAAAAATTTAGTAACATATTTGCTGGATGTCACAAGTGAAACAGTGCAAAGATGTAGAAAACAAAAGTTAAGATAGCCATATTATACTAAAAGTGAAAAACAGCACTTTGCTAAATGGTGTATAAATGATATGATCCCATTTTTTCTTTTTTTTTTTTATCAAACACACAGACATTTTAGCCTAATCTAGAAAATAAAGTATGTAGGAAAATATACTAGACTTATTGATATCACTAGGGACCATGACTTTCTCAGTTATGTGGTTATGTGTTAGATATTTTATAGTGAACATGTATTACCTTTAAATGAAAATAATATAAATTTGAAACAATAGAGAATTTTAATATTCTGGAATATGACAGATAAATATTTTAAATTCAACATATATTAAAAGATTTCATAATCTTTCTTACACAGAGTGTAATTAGAAAGAAGTTGTGCAAAGATACTTTATTGCTTCGGATCCCTTCATGTTTATATCAAGATGACAATTATCCTGCAAGTGTTATTGATAATAAGTTTAGGAGGCCATGGACAAGAGGTATATTTTATTTTTATTTTTTTAAAATCTATTTTTAAAAGTATTTCAGAGCTTAGCATAATAAATTATTAAGAAAATGCACTATTTTCTCATTATATGAAAATGTATTCATATCAGACTTTCAAGAAGTTTATAAATTAATATTTTTAGGTGACAAAATTAATATTTTTATGTGACAATTTAAGTGACAGAGTAAAGAATTGGAAAGCTTATACTAGATATGAATAAAACAAAAATATGTAAATGATGAAGTCTTAAAATATTCTGACATTATACTATTTTTATTAGAGTAGGATCTTTCCCAACTGTATGAAGGCTACTCTAAGTTGTAATGATACACTGACTATAAAACTATTTTTAAAATGAATATGTATAAAGTATCATCTTTTGCTTTGGAAAGCGTCAAGTAAGATGAGAATAGAATTGACCATTAGCTTAATTAAATGTAGATTGATAACCTTGATGGGAGTGGTTGCCCTGGAATATTTTGTATGAAAACCTGATCAGAGTACTTTGAGAAGAGAATGCACAGTGGGATGCGAGATGGTGGACACAGTGAGCTCTTTTGAAGATTTTTTGCTATGATAGTACATAGAAAAATGGAGGTGCACTAGCTCAAGGGAGAAATGAGTTAAGAGAATTTAAGATGTGAGATTTAAAACATATATATGCATGATAAGGAAAGAGACTATGAAATGTTTGTTTGCCAAAGGAAATAATCTTGGTAAAAAGAGAGAAAATGATGATGCAGGAAAGAAAAAAGATAACTCAGTAAAAGAGAATAGAACCAAGAGCACAATTGGAGGAGTTGGTGTTAAAAGCCAGGATGGTTCTTCTACTGTGATAGAGAGGAAAGCAAAATTTGTAGGTATTTATGCCAGTTAGATGTTAGAATTGGTGGTGGAAGATGAGGTTTTTTCTTCTCTATTTATATTAATTTTCTGACAGTGAGTGGGTAGGGGGATGAGTATGAAAAATTTGAAGGGAGGTGTCAAATGTCTTGAAGAATGAGAAAATCCTTTTTATTAAAAGGATGTTAAGATGAATTACTTTTATCATCTGTCAAAGTTGGATGCCCATTTAAAATTTATGGTCATAATTTGAAGTGAGCTCATTCAGAATGGCTGGGTGAATTTTTTTTCCAAATAATTTTTAATTGTTCTAGTGTACATATACGCATATGAGTTCCTGGTGGAGCAGATGGTAAAGAATCAGCCTGCACTGCAGGAGACCCAGGTTGAATCCCTGTGTTGGAAGATCCCCTGGAGAAGGGAATGGCCACCTACTTCAGTATTCTTGCCTGGAGAATTTAATGAACAGCCTGGCAAGAGCCAGACATGACAGAACGACTCACATTTTCGCTTTTAGTCTAGATATACAAAGTGAAGACTAGGGGTTTTCTAAGTTGGTATAAGGGAAAGAGAGGCAAGGGACTTGACTCTTTGTAAGAGAGTGATATGAGGCCGTGGAAACTAAACTGTACGAGAAAGGAAATGAGGATATGAGGGAGGATGAATATTTTAAAAATGATAGGGTCAGTGGACTGAAGGTCTCAATCAAGTTGGAAACAAGATCACCAATAGTGTGTGCTTCGGTGCATGCTAAGTCACTTCAGTTGTGTCTGACTCTTTGCAACTCTATATACTGTAGCCTGCCAGGCTCTTCTGTCCATGGGATTTTCCAGGNTGGAAACAAGATCACCAATAGTGTGTGCTTCGGTGCGTGCTAAGTCACTTCAGTTGTGTCTGACTCTTTGCAACTCTATATACTGTAGCCTGCCAGGCTCTTCTGTCCATGGGATTTTCCAGGCACGAATACTGGAGTGGGTTGCCATGCTGTCTGCAAGGGATCTTCCTGACCCAATCGAACTCACATCTCTTGTGTCTCCTGCAACGGCAGGCAGATTTTTACCACTAGCACCACCTGGGAAGCCCCATCAAGAGTAGTAGTTTTCATCAAACTGCTTCTCTTAAAGTACAGAAGGGAAAATGAATTAATTATTTCTCTTATTTCTTTTCCTTTTCTTCTTTTTAAAAATCATAATAACAGCCAAGATTTATTGGGCAGTTATACCATATCAGGGGAGAAGGCAATGGCATCCCACTCCAATACTCTTGCCTGGAAAATCCCGTGGATGGAGGAGCCTGGTAGGCTGCAGTCCATGGGGTCGCTGAGTCAGACACGACTGAGCAGCTTCACTTTCACTTTTCACTTTCATGCATTGGAGAAGGAAATGGCAACCCACTCCAGTGTTCTTGCCTGGAGAATCCCAGGGCTGTCTCTTATACACATCTTATNATGGGGTCGCTGAGTCAGACACGACTGAGCAGCTTCACTTTCACTTTTCACTTTCATGCATTGGAGAAGGAAATGGCAACCCACTCCAGTGTTCTTGCCTGGAGAATCCCAGGGATGGCAGAGCCCAGTGGGCTGCCATCTGTGGAGTCGCACAGAGTCGGACATGACTGAAGCGACTTAGCAGCAGCAGCAGCAGCAGCATACCATATCAGGCACCATTTTTAAGCAATTTACATGTCCTAGCACATTTAATGTTTACAACACTATGAAAAGGTCATTATTATTCCTAGTTTGCAGATAAAGAAACTGAGTTAGAAAGAGGTTAAGAGATTTACACAAAATCATACAGTTAGTAAGTAGCAGTGTATGTATTAAAATCTAGTTAGGGTGATTCCAGACCTGTATTCTATTTTTTTTTTTTCAGACTGGTAGTCTTATAACCACTAAACTTTTATTTTTCAGTGAGGCACAGACTCAAATGTTCAGTGATTTGTTCAGGGTAACAAAACTAGTAAGAGCCAACACTTAGACAGAATACAAGTCCTTTGCCTCTTCACTGAGTTGCTTTTGCTAACACAAGCATCTGACATGTCCCTCTCCTTAAGGAACTGAGGGTCTATTTTTGGAGACAAGCTATAGATACACATAAAAATTTAAAATATGACTGTGTATGATTAAGTGCTGAGGTGTGTGCTACTGACAATATTATGGCCCTTCAAGGGGAGTGTATCAAAGTGAGCTGGTTTTATGAGGAGTCACATGAGCTGTGGAACAGGATTGTCTGGGATGGTAGTGCTGTATAAGCAAAAGGCAGGCTGTAAAAATGAGGATACTATGTTCAGGTGATATTGTTCCATGATTGAGAGGGTTGTTTGGGTTTTTTTGGTGGGGCTATAAAAATCAGAATGATTATCTAAGTATTTGGAATTTGGTATAACTTTGAAGAGATCTCTAGTCTTTCCCATCTTATTGTTTTCCTCTATTTCTTTGCATTGATCACTGAGGAAGGCTTTCTTATCTCTCCTTGCTATTCTTTGGAACTCTGCGTTCAGATGGGTATATCTTTCCTTTTCTTCTTTGCCTTTAGCTTCTGTTCTTTTCTCAGCTCTTTGTAAGGCTTCCTCAAGACAATCATTTTGCCTTTTTGCATTTATTTTTCTTGGGAATGATCTTGATCACTGCCTTCTGTACAATGTCATAAACCTCCGTCCATAGTTCTTCCGGCACTCTGACTCTATCGAATCTAATCCCTTGAATCTATTTGTCACTTTCACTGTATAATGGTAATGGGTTTGATTTAGGTCATACCTGAATGGTCTAGTGGTTTTCCCTACTTTCTTCAATTCAAGTCTGGATTTTGCAGTAAGGAGTTCATGATCTGAGCCATAGTCAGTTCCCTGTCCTGTTTTTACTGACTGTACAGAGCTATTAAGAAGAGATGACAAGAGTACACAGAAGAACTATACAAAAATATCTTACTGACCCAGATAATCACGATGGTATGATCACCTACCTACAGCCAGACATCCTGGAGTGAAAAGTCAAGTGGGCCTTAGGAAGCATCACTACAAGCAAAGCTAGTGGAGGTGATGGAATTCCAGTTGAGCTATTTCAAACCTAAATGATGATGCTGCAAAAGTGCTGCACTCAGTATGCCAGCAAATATGGAAAACTCAGCAGTGGCCACAAGACTGGAAAAGGTCAGTTTTTATTCCAATTCCAAATAAAAGCAATGCCAAAGAATGTTCCAACTACCACACAATTGCATTGTTCAAAATTCTCCAAGCCAGGCTTTAGCAATACATGAACCATGAACTTCCAGATGTTCAAGCTGGAGGGATCAAATTGCAAACATTTGGTGGATCATTGAAAAAGGAAGAGAGTTCAAGAAAAACATCTACTTCTGCTTTATTGACTATGCCAAAGCCTTTGACTGTGTGGATCACAACAAACTGGAAGATTCTTAAAGAGAAGGGAATAACAGACCACCTTACCTGCCTTCTGAGAAATCTGTATGCAGGTCAAGAAGCAACAATTAGAACTAGACATGGAACAACAGACTGGTTCCATATTGGGAAATGAGTATAACAAGGCTGAATATTGTCATCCTGTTTGTTTAACTTATATGCAAAGTACATTATGTGAAATGCTGGGCTGAATGAAGCCCAAGCTGGAATCAAGATTGGGAGAAATATCAATATCCTCAGATATGCAGATGACACCATCTTTATGGCAGAAAGCGAAGAAGAATTAAAGAGTTTCTTGATGAAAGTGAAAGAGGAGAGTGAAAAAGCTGGCTTAAAACTGAACATTCAAAAAAGGAAGATCATGGCATCTGGTCCCATCATTTCATGGCAAACAGATAGGGAAATAATGGAAACAGTGACAGACTTCACTTTCTTGGGCTCCAAAATCACTGCAGGTGGTGACTGCAGCCATGAAATCAAAAGATGCTTGCTCCTTGGAAGAAAAGCTAAGACAAACCTAGACAGCATATTAAACAGCAGAGACATTGCTTTGCTGACAGTGGTCCATCAAGTCAAAGCTATGGTTTTTCCAGTAGTCATGCATGGATGTGAGAGTTGGACCGAAAGGAAAGCTGAACACTGAAGAATTGATGCTTTTGAACTGTGGTGTTGGAGAAGACTCTTGAAGAGTCCCTTGGACTGCAAGGAGATCCAACCAGTCCATCCTAAAGGAGATCAGTCTGGGTGTTCATTGGAAGGACTGATGCTGAAGCTGAAGCTCTAATACTTTGGCCACCTGATGCAAAGAACTGACTCATGTGAAAAGACCCTGATGCTGGGAAAGACTGAAGGCGAGAAGAGAAGGGAATGACAGAGGATGAGATGGTTGGATGGCATCACCAACTTGATGGACTTGAGTTTGAGCAAGCTCCAGGAGTTGGTGATGGACAGGGAGGCCTGGTGTGCTGCAGTTCATGCCACATAAAGTCAGACAGGACAGAGCAACTGAACTAAACTGATAACTTTTTTAAAAATTACATTTGTGAACAAATAAAGATAATACCATAATGTAAAAGGTGAATGTTTGGCTTCCCTGTGTTGTGTAAAAGAAAATTCCAGAAGCTAATGCTTACCATTCTTCTTTCTAGTTTCAGCTGTTTCAGTTTGGGGAAAGACAGATATCTCAGTCTTGGATCAATGGAAAGCAAGTCTCACTGTGGATGAGTTCCTTGAGAAGTATGTATCCTTAACCCCAAATTTCCCCTTTACATCTAGAAGATGAATAGTAAGTTCCTCAGTTACCTAAGAGAAAAGATCCTTTCATTTGTATCCTCACAGGTTTTCTTCTTTTATCCAAAAAACAAGTCCTAGTCTGAACCACAAAGAATAGTTTAATCAAAATTATTTACAACCTGTTTTTTTAACCTTTCCCTCATTTATCACATATTAACAGTTTTCTGTGCATTTGTTTTGCAAGAGACAGAAATAAAACCAAGACGCTGTTAGGCTTTTAACAATAAGTGAAATTTTGGTAGAAAATATCTATAGAAAATCCTTTATATTAAAATCAGTCTTTTTATCCTTGTAGTATAAATGCAGGCTTAAGGCTGTTTTCTAACATGCTTTGTCAAAATGTTATTTATTAGTAGTCTAGTCATTCATCAAATATTTATCAGATACCACGTTGTGTGCTGGATACAGGATAAAAAAATTAGATACCATCTCTACTCTCAAAGAACATAAGAAAATAGAGAATAAGAGATTTATAAGTAAATAATGCAATAGAATGTGGGAAGTACAATGACAGAGATAGGCATGCAAAGCATAATATGAGGAAGAACATCTAACCCATTCGATGTTGTTCAGGTAGACACAAAATAGAAATTTTAGTGCAAATGTAAATAATTTACTCTGTTGCATCACTTCATGCAAAGAGTTCTGATCAGACCCAAAGGCTTTAGTTAGTTTTCAGATTTTCAAGTTTTAGTGATTTGCTTTCCTTAGTTACATTTGAAAGAAACAAATGACCAACTTAAATATGTCTAGACACTAAGAGAAACCCTATATACTATTTCTGTCATCTAGGAATTTAAAGTCAGATTAGGAAGATAATATATGAACAGAAAAAAATTGACAATGTTAAAAATTAAATGGTAATATAAAATGACTCTCAAAAGGTCTATCATAAGGTATATAAGGTCAATGCAAAGTATCTATCACAGGACTAAATTCTAGAGCAGGGAGGATGCAAAAAGATGTAGTGGAAAGAGCTTTGCACTATGAACTAAAAGATGTGGATTTTAACTCTTCATTTGAAAAGTTAAGTACTAACTAGTCAACAAGCCATTTTCGCTCTCTGACCCTCACTTTTTATTTATTTATTTTCGGCTGTACTGGGTCTTTGTTACCAGTAGGTGTTCTGCCTCTTGAGAAACCTATATGCAGGTCAGGAAGCAACAGTTAGAACTGGACATGGAACAACAGACTGGTTCCAAATNCCTTCTGACCCTCACTTTTTATTTATTTTTTTTCGGCTGTACTGGGTCTTTGTTACCAGTAGGTGTTCTGCCTCTTGAGAAACCTATATGCAGGTCAGCAAGCAACAGTTAGAACTGGACATGGAACAACAGACTGGTTCCAAATCGGGAAAGGAGGACATCAAGGCTGTATATTGTCACCCTGCTTATTTAACTTCTATGCAGAGTACATCATGAGAAANGACATAGGATTTTCTCTCTCCAGTAGTGAAATTGCTAGATCTTAAGTAACTTTGTAAACACTTCTTTTCCATGCAGATGTACCATTTTATATTCCCACTCAGTTCAGTTCAGTCGCTCAGTCATGTCCTACTCTTTGTGACCCCATGAATCACAGCATGCCAGGCCTCCCTGTCCATCACCAGCTCCAGGAGTTCACTCAAACTCATGTCCATTGAGTCAGTGATGCCGTGCAGCCACCTCATCCTCTGTTGTCCCCTTCTCCTGCTCTCAATCCTCCCCAGCATCAGAGTCTTTTCCAATGAGTCATCTCTTCATATGAGGTGGCCAAAGTATTGGAGTTTCAGCTTCAGCATCAGTCCTTCCAATGAACACCCAGGACTGATCTCCTTTAGGATGGACTGNAGTCTTTTCCAATGAGTCAACTCTTCATATGAGGTGGCCAAAGTATTGGAGTTTCAGCTTCAGCATCAGTCCTTCCAATGAACACCCAGGACTGATCTCCTTTAGGATGGACTGGTTGGATCTCCTTGCAGTCCAAGGGACTCTCAAGAGTCTTCTCCAACACCACAGTTCAAAAGCATCAATTCTTCAGCACTCAGCTTTCTTTATGAAGGTTACAATTTATATCTTGCCAACACTTGTTATCTGTCTTTTAAATTATAACCATCCTAGTGAATGGCTCATTGCATGTCATTGTAGTTTTGATTTTCACTTCCCTGATGGCTAATGATGTTGAACTTCTTTTCCTTTAATTATTGGCTGTTAGTATATCTTACTTGGATAAATGACTGTTCAAGTTCTTTGCTATTTTTAAATTATGTTATGTGCCTTTTTATTATTGAGGTTTAAGAGTTCCTTATGTATTATGTATTCCAGATCCAAGTCTCTTATTAGATATGTGATTTGCTAATATTTTCTCCTGTGGATTGCCTTTTCACTCCCTTGATAGTATCCTTTCAAGCAGAAGATTTTTTGGATTTTATCTAATTATTCTTCTGTTATTTGTACTTTTGGTATCAAATCTAAGAAGACTTTACCTAATCTAAAGTCACAAGAATTTACTCCTTTATTTTCTTATACAAGTTTGCCTATGATTTTTTTTTTTAAGACACAAAGCAGTTCATGAAATGTTTCAGTTTTTGGTGGGTTATGCATTTTATCATTGGTATCCCATTTCACATAGAATAAAACCCAGTGTTCTTACCAAGTCCTCTATGAGCCAGCATAATCTTGTCCTTGCTTACCTATCTAACCTTACTCAGCTCCAGTCAACCTGACCTTTCTGCTTTTCTTTGACTATGTCACTTGGTCCTTTACCCTGAGCCTCTGTATGGCTTGCTCTTTACCATTATTGAGGTAACTCTAGCTCCTCAGAAGGCCGTTCACTACTATTCTCTCTAAAACATACCTTTTGTTATCCTTCTGGCTATTACTTGATGTCCTAATACCTCCTTTTATTTCACTCATAAGAGTTTTTCACCGCCTGACATTACGTCATTTACCTATTTATTTGTTTATCATCCCATTATCATGTAAAACTTTACGAGGGCAAGGACACTGGTTTGTTCACCTCTCCACACTCAGTGCCTACAGTGGTGCTAGCACATTGTAGACACTCAATAAATATTTCTTTTGAGTTAAGGAATTAGTGAACAGGAGTGGATGAATTTACCCAAAAAAGAATGATATAGAAAAGAAAGCAAAGACAATGCAGACTGAAAGCCCAGGAAACATCAGGATCTGCAAGTTAGGCAGAGGAGGAGGTTCCAGTGAACAAAAATTAGATAATATTGGACAAGGAGGGGGAAAGAAAACCTGGAAATACTAGTCTTTACAGATCACTTATGGTGAGGGAAAGAGAATTGACAGGGTTTTCTCAAAACTATAGTACCAGGCTTCTGTGGTGGCTCAATGGTAAAGAATCTGCCTGCCAGTACAGAAGACACAGGTTNCCAATGAGTCAACTCTTCATATGAGGTGGCCAAAGTATTGGAGTTTCAGCTTCAGCATCAGTCCTTCCAATGAACACCCAGGACTGATCTCCTTTAGGATGGACTGGTTGGATCTCCTTGCAGTCCAAGGGACTCTCAAGAGTCTTCTCCAACACCACAGTTCAAAAGCATCAATTCTTCAGCACTCAGCTTTCTTTATGAAGGTTACAATTTATATCTTGCCAACACTTGTTATCTGTCTTTTAAATTATAACCATCCTAGTGAATGGCTCATTGCATGTCATTGTAGTTTTGATTTTCACTTCCCTGATGGCTAATGATGTTGAACTTCTTTTCCTTTAATTATTGGCTGTTAGTATATCTTACTTGGATAAATGACTGTTCAAGTTCTTTGCTATTTTTAAATTATGTTATGTGCCTTTTTATTATTGAGGTTTAAGAGTTCCTTATGTATTATGTATTCCAGATCCAAGTCTCTTATTAGATATGTGATTTGCTAATATTTTCTCCTGTGGATTGCCTTTTCACTCCCTTGATAGTATCCTTTCAAGCAGAAGATTTTTTGGATTTTATCTAATTATTCTTCTGTTATTTGTACTTTTGGTATCAAATCTAAGAAGACTTTACCTAATCTAAAGTCACAAGAATTTACTCCTTTATTTTCTTATACAAGTCTGCCTGTGATTTTTTTTTTTAAGACACAAAGCAGTTCATGAAATGTTTCAGTTTTTGGTGGGTTATGCATTTTATCATTGGTATCCCATTTCACATAGAATAAAACCCAGTGTTCTTACCAAGTCCTCTATGAGCCAGCATAATCTTGTCCTTGCTTACCTATCTAACCTTACTCAGCTCCAGTCAACCTGACCTTTCTGCTTTTCTTTGACTATGTCACTTGGTCCTTTACCCTGAGCCTCTGTATGGCTTGCTCTTTACCATTATTCAGGTAACTCTAGCTCCTCAGAAGGCCGTTCACTAACTATTCTCTCTAAAACATACCTTTTGTTATCCCTCTGGCTATTACTTGATGTCCTAATACCTCCTTTTATTTCACTCATAAGAGTTTTTCACCGCCTGACATTACGTCATTTACCTATTTATTTGTTTATCATCCCATTATCATGTAAAACTTTACGAGGGCAAGGACACTGGTTTGTTCACCTCTCCACACTCAGTGCCTACAGTGGTGCTAGCACATTGTAGACACTCAATAAATATTTCTTTTGAGTTAAGGAATTAGTGAACAGGAGTGGATGAATTTACCCAAAAAAGAATGATATAGAAAAGAAAGCAAAGACAATGCAGACTGAAAGCCCAGGAAACATCAGGATCTGCAAGTTAGGCAGAGGAGGAGGTTCCAGTGAACAAAAATTAGATAATATTGGTCAAGGAGGGGGAAAGAAAACCTGGAAATACTAGTCTTTACAGATCACTTATGGTGAGGGAAAGAGAATTGACAGGGTTTTCTCAAAACTATAGTACCAGGCTTCTGTGGTGGCTCAATGGTAAAGAATCTGCCTGCCAGTACAGAAGACACAGGTTTGATCCCTAATCCAGGAAGATCCTGCATGCTGTGGAGCAACTAAGCCCGTGTGCCACAACTACTGAGCCCACGTGCCACAACTACTCAGCCCACGTGCCACAACTACTGAAGCTTGCACGCCCTAGAGCCTGTGCTCAGCAACAAGAGAAACCCCCACAATGAGAAGCCCGTGCACCACAACTACAGGGTAGCCCCTGCTGGCAGCAGCGAGAGAAAAGCCTGTGCAGCAGCAAACGCCCAGCACAGCCAAAGATAAACACACAAAATTATGTTTAAAGAAAATTAAAAAAAACTATAGTGCCAACGATTACTATTAATTATTGTCTCTATCAGTCATATTTATTTTAAAGTAGCTATCTAAGCACTAAATTTAGAAGTCTCTAAAGGTCCACATAGGAATCATCATTCTCATGAGTAATATGAAACTGAATGAGCTAAAATATTTTTTTCTGGTACCTTGTATTTTTATAAAGAATAAAGCAGAAACTCTAGAGATTTTTCTACACATGATTTTGAGATATGGCATATTCATTATTTTCTTCAGTTCACTGGGAAATTATATTGATTTTGGTTCTTTCAGTCTATGGAGGGTTATTAAGGCTAAGTATTTTAGGATATCATAAAAATATATAATAGAATATGTAGCCGAATTGCCAATAGTATATTTATTTACTGGAAAATTCAGTAGAAAGTTCTCTTTTAAGTTCAAATATCCAGATGATATAAACAGTGGTGGATATATCTGGGTCAGTCAGGAAACAAGCAAGGTACAGGTAGGGTCAAGGGAACCAAAAACAAGTTCCCAGGATTCGCAATGCCTGGAAGTTATTACCACCCTAAGCTTGAAGGAGAAAGGGGACTGAAGTAACCAACACAGTAAGAACTGAAGCTACAAGAGAGATGCTGGGTGATTAAAGATGTAACTGTTGGTTGAAGAATGCAGCTATCTCTCCAAACTGTGGCCCCAAAGGGAAAGATCTGGGAAGAATTATATTTCAACCTATTTATTTTCCCACCTTTGATCTCCTGCCAATGCTTCCATTGGCTAAATCTAACCAGAAGACTGGGCAAGGGAGTTCAGTTGGTTCATTGAGATTAGTCTCCTAGGATGTAGAACAGGATATAAAAGGTTGAATAATGACATGGAAAAGCAGACATTGACTATCCAGCACAAGGACATTTTCGCAACGCATAGCAAAGTCTAAAAATCTATATATCTTTAACCCCATCATTTCCATTTTTAGGAATTGTACTTTGAGAAAACAGATAAGTACACAAAGATATTCCTTGCATTGTTGCTCACAATAGCAAACAATTGTAACAAATTTAAATTTCCAGTAACAGGGAACTAGTTGCAAAAATTATTTACCTATACAACGGGATCTTGTTCATCCACTCAAAACAGGAAGTGAATGTACATTGATTGACATGTAAATGTGCTCATGCTTCATTGCTTAGTAGAAAAGAACAGGTTACAAAATACTATGTATATGAATCCACTTTTGTTTTAAAATATTCAAAAATAATTGAGAAAATACATACTTTTAAAATTCATCTCTTGAATGATGGATCTATGGGTAATGTTTCTCTATATCTGTTGGAATTTGGTAACTTTATACAGAACATGTATTATTCGTTAATAAAGATGTTTTAAAATAAGACATACACAAAATCAGTAATTTTTGTATATCATAGAAAAACAGTTACAGGAATGGTGACCCAGCTTAACTGTGAATTTGATGAAATTGTTCCAAGTTCAAACCCAAACTCCCAAACTGAAGTAGAGGAAGCCAGCTTATATACGCATAAGGATTACAATGAATTCTTTACTCTTGTCAGCTGCTTAGAAAAATGTCCATCACTTCGAGCACAAGGTAAAACATTTGTTATTTCCATAGTTATAAAACATTTCTTACTAATACAGAAATTTTCATTTCAGTGATTTTTTTTTGTTTTACTGGATTTTTAAATTTTTTTATTTTGCTAAGGATATCCACCTGCAAAATTGAAATTCAAAGCTTTGCCACATTAGCAAAATATTTTCTTTCATATTAATCTCCTTTTTGTAATTTAGTTGTTTTTGGAGTTTAAGTGTGCTGGGCTTCAAAATAGCCTCAGAAGTTTCATCAAAGGTTGCTCACAACATATTGCTATAGTGATATTAGCATCTCTGTAGCAATCTGATGACATGACAGTCTGGCATAACATTAAATTATTAGATTATTAAGTGATAGTTATATTTTATTTTCCCATTTATTCTGAAGATTTTCAATCTTATCTAATTTATGTGAAACCATAATTCAATGTGGAGATAAAATAGTTGCAATGTTAGGTCAGGAAGTTCACTCAGTTTTTATGAATTTACAGTAAGTAATAGTTAAAGATATATTTTATCCAAATTATATTCTAAATCTGATGTTGTAAAATGTTTATCCAATGTGACTGGCAAAAAATTATATTTTTACTTGCATTTTTTAAATTACTGGTATTCAGTGTTCATTTGCATATTTTTATTTTGTGAAATGATTCTTTTTTGTCTCTTTTTCTATTCTTGTATTTTATCTTTATATATCAATGGTATCAATAATCCCAAATATATTTAACTTGAACCTAACCATTCCCTTTATGATTTCTATCATTGTTTTTATACTTAGAAAATTCTTCCTTGGAGTTAATAGATACTTATTCATATTTTAACTTAAAGTTTCCTTTAAGATTTCAGTATATGATTAAAAGTAAAATTTTTTTAAAATCCCAAATGTTTTTGCAGTGGTCCCAATATTACTTGGGGTATCCTCTTTGCTTTCCCCATTGATTAGAAATGTCACTTACATTATATGCCAAATCCTTTTCCACATTATAGTTTGTTTCTGGATATTCTAGTATGTTTTGCTGATTGCTATTATTGTGTGAGTATCATACAGTTTTAACTATTTAATATACAAATATAACATGTATTAATAGTCTTTTCCCCTCCAGATTTACTTTGTAATCAGTTTTCCAAATTCCAAGACAGACTTCTTGAGAAATTGAAACTTTTTAGTTTTTACCGTAGTTAACCTTTTTTAGCCAGGAAAATGGTTTATTTTGCCTTTTCTTCAAGTTTTGTTGTTTTTGCTTTTGTTTATTGGTAATGATCCTTGGTAACGTTTTATGGTATCTTCCATAGACCTTCTGCGCACTTCTGGTGTTTATTTCTCAATATTTGTATGTTTGTGGCCATAATGAACACGTTTTTCCATTAATTTTCGACTAGGTTCATGTATATATGTATATATATATTTGAAAACCATTGATTTTATAGTTTTTTATCAGTTTAGTGAACTCAGCTGTTTTCATTTCATTGTACTGGGTTTTCTGCCAAGAATAACCCCATCCTCTTTCCTGTCAGTAGATCTCTTTTTTGCTTTTTTTTCATAGCTAACTAGCCAAAATTTTGTTTCCTCATGACAACTTAACACTCCCCTACAGTAGAGGAAAGCAGTCTCCTCATATCTGTATTGGTACATATACTAGTGTAACAAGGTAAGAAATCCAGGGTATGTGTATAGCCCTAAGAATGTAAGGAAGTAGCACCTCTGTTAAAACCTTTGTACAGGTAAAAAGAACATTGGCTGTGGTGTAATGCTGCCCTCAGGTGGCTCAACAAAACAGAATGGTTAGGAAAAAAAGATTTCAAAACTGATATGAGATGTCCCCACGGTACTCCCAGAAGTACAAAATGAGCCTTTAGGAAGGAGACACAGCTAGAGGGTCAGTGCTTCAAAGTGGAAAGTGGAGATGGGGATATAAATGAATGATTTTTGAGTCTCTACTATTAATATGACTTCGTTAATATTTACAGAATGGATGTACGAATGAACCTTCTTTAATTATCTCAGCTAAAGCCTGCTTAGACATGGTGCTGATTGGCCAACTTTCTCTGGCATATCATGGGACATTTTCAGCCACAGGATTGTCGGGAACTTAACAAGTTCTGATAAACAATCTCTTCGGAGGCTAATTTACATAACAATTTCTCTTTTGGTAATTTTAAGTTAGCACCAGGCAAAGGCATGGTCCTGGCCTGCCTACTCTATACCATATATTTATTGAGTACATGTGTACCGATGATGTATCAAATAGTTGGTCATGGGAGACCTCACTTCATACTATCCTTCTCTCATACCATTTAAAATTACTTAACTGAAAGGCCACTGCCCAGAACAAGAGACCATGGCTCCCTCTTCCATCCCTGGGCCTAGAAACTGCTAAAGCACTGATACTATTAGCTAAGATTCTAAAGTGATCCAAACATGATAGATAGAGTGAGGAGAGGAGAAACCTGTGTTTCAGGTTTCAAACGAGAAACCTGTTTCAAACCTGTGTTTCAAACACGACACAAAGTAGTCGTGTTTTCTAACATGTAAGCTATATCACACTTCTGTAGTAGATACTTTGCTATGTAGCTTTGATTGTAGTTAATTTTATAACAAATGTGTTTAAACGACTTTAGAGTGCTAGAATCAGAGTTGATCTCATTTGGAGGCTTTTTAGACCATCTCCATTCCCTAACGTGAGTCTCTGGAGATGGATTGGAGACCTTACAAGATAAAATCATGTAGAGAAGAAAAGACTGGGATCAGCAAAAGTCAAATGCTTTTATTTCTTTACAGACTTGCTAAGGCTAACTGGCTAGTTTGATGCATAAAATAGCTTCCTCCATTGATTACATTCATTTTATTGGGGAAAAAAAAATATGAGCCTTTATGACTCTTTCAGGATATTTGGTTACCACTTAGTGTACTGTGCCATGCTTAATCGGTTACTCAGTCGTGTCCAACTCTTTGTGACCCCGTGGACTGAAGCCCACCAGGCTCCTCTGTTCAGCGAGTTCTCCAGACAAGAATACTAGAATGTATAGCCATTTCCTTCTCCAAGGGATCTTTCCAACCCAGGGATGGAACGTGGGTCTCCTGCATTGCAGGCAGATTCTTTACCATTTGAGCTACAGGGAAGCCCTACTCAGTGTACTGAGTGTGAAAGTGTCAAAGTGTTAGTCACTCAGTTGTGTCCGACTCTGCGACCCCATGGACTGTGGCTCACCAGGTTTCTCTGTNTCTCCAGACAAGAATACTAGAATGTATAGCCATTTCCTTCTCCAAGGGATCTTTCCAACCCAGGGATGGAACCTGGCTCTCCTGCATTGCAGGCAGATTCTTTACCATTTGAGCTACAGGGAAGCCCTACTCAGTGTACTGAGAGTGAAAGTGTCAAAGTGTTAGTCACTCAGTTGTGTCCGACTCTGCGACCCCATGGACTGTGGCTCACCAGGTTTCTCTGTCCATGGAATTCTCCAGGCAAGAATACTGGAGTGAGTTGCCATGCCCTGTACTAAACCATGTTAAATTTTACTGAGCTTCTACCTCTGTACCAGTCCCATGCTACATGGTGTATTTGCACAGTACAATGANGTCCATGGAATTCTCCAGGCAAGAATACTGGAGTGAGTTGCCATGCCCTGTACTAAACCATGTTAAATTTTACTGAGCTTCTACCTCTGTACCAGTCCCATGCTACATGGTGTATTTGCACAGTACAATGAAGACCTAAAGACTTTAAAATGTGTTTGACTATTATGTATAAAATAAGCTACAATGATACATTGTACAACAGGGGGGAATATAGCCAACATTTTATAATAACTATAGGTAGCTGCTGCTGCCACTAAGTTGCTTCAGTCGTGTCCGACTCTGTGCAATCCCATAGATGGCAGCACACCAGGCTCCTCTGTCCCTGGGATTCTCCAGGCAAGAATACTGGAGTGAGTTGCCATTTTCTTCTCCAAACTATAGGTAGAATATAACCTTTAAAAATTGTGGATCAGTGTATTATATATCTGTAACTTACATAATATTGTACATCAACCATTCTTTAAATAACTAAATAAATAAAATGTGTTTGTCAACCCCAACTGTATCAATGGCTGACTACAGTAATTATCTAGATCCTTTTGTATAACTTTTAGATTTGTTCTTATTCTGTTATATTTCTTATTTATTTTCAGATTTGTCTATTGATGAAGAAATAATTTTTGTAAATTCTTTGATGGCCTATAAAAGTCGGCTACCAACTTTGCACACTCTGTTGAGTAGGCTAAAACTATTCTTAGTAAAGGATCCCTTGCCAGATTTCAAAGCACAGATCTCCACAGAAGCTAAATTTTTCAGGTACTTAATTGCCCAGTGTCGTTAAGTATTTTTAAGAGGAGAAAATATTCTTTGTGTGTTCACAAGTCTAGATGCTATCAGTCATGGTATTTGATTATTACCTCAAGTCTAATTTTAATCACTATGTACTTTAACTAACTACATTTGGTATGCACCTTACTAAAAAGTAAACACTAATGTTTTTTTTTTGTTAAGGGAGTGTTTCTCTCTTCAAGGAGATGTAAAGTGTTTTGTGAAAGAAGATTTTTACATGGATAAAGAGGACTTTTGTCAGGAGAAACTGAAAGATACAGTAGGTTTAAATGAAGCTATAGTATTTGCTTTCAGTAATTTTTAAAGTTAGAAAATCATACTTTTATAAGTTGTAGTAATACACGTTGGCCATCTACTGTTGTCAAGTTAAAAAACTTAATAATGGGTTGAACATTTATCAATTAAAGAGTCAAATGTACTTCAGAGATAGCAGTCTAAACCTTGGCTANAAGAAATGTCTCTGCTTTTGAATATACTATCTAGGTTGGTCATAACTTTCCTTCCAAGGAGTAAGTGTCTTTTAATTTCATGGCTGCAGTCACCATCTGCAGTGATTTTGGAGCCCGAAAAAATAAAGTCTGACACTGTTTCCACCATTTCCCCATCTATTTCCCATGAAGTGATGGGAAATGATGGGCTTTTTAGAAGGATACAAAACTATGAATGCTAATGTTAAGCACAAGTGACTTTATTGAATGACTGTGGTGTTACACTCTCAACCTTTACTTGGTCCTGGGGGTGATAGTTTAGTCGTTCAGTTGTGTCTGGCTCTTTGCAACCCTATGGACTACAGCCTGCCAGGCTCCACTGTCCATGGGGTTTTCAAGGCAAGCATACTGGAGTGTGGGTTGCCACTTCCTTCTTCAGGGAGACTTCCCAATCCAGGGATCTAACCTGGGTATCTTGTATTGCAGGCAGTCTCCTGCATTGCAGGCAGATTCTTTACCAACAGAGACACTAGCGAAGCTTCTTATTTGGCTCTGCTGCTGCTGCAGCTGCTGCTAAGTCACTTCAGTCGTGTCTGATTCTGTGCAATCCCATAGACGGCAGCCCACCAGGCTCCCCCGTCCCTGGATTCTCCAGCCAAGAACAATGGAGTGGGTTGCCATTTCCTTCTCCAGTGCATGAAAGAGAAAAGTGAAAGTGAAGTCGCTCAGTCATGTCTGACTCTTAGCGACCCCATGGACTTCAGCCTACCTGGTTCCTCTGTCCATGGGATTTTCCAGGCAAGAGTACTGGAGTGGGGTGCCATTTCCTTCTTACTTGGCTCTAATGGAGACTAAATGACTCCTCAGAGGAGTCATTGAGGAATGAACTGAGAAATGAACAGTTCACTGAGGAATGAACAAGATTACAGAAAACTAATATCATAGTACTTTTGCTGATAATAGACTTTCTTTTTTTGGTCTTTTCAGATCTTACTATCAAGCATGGAGTTGACCTTGAGGATATAAAATGCAGCTCCACAGAAATTTTGGCCATTCAAAATCAAGATGAACCAGAGTACAGGCAACCAGGTAAAAATTTTGAATAAACCACTGAGTTTATCAGGGGATATCTATATATGATGTAAAAGTACAATACATTCACATATAAAGTCTACTAAGAGACGATTTTCATGTTTAAAACTTGATTATTGCAAACCAAGTTATTTTATCTATCCCTTACATTTGTTCCTATGGTTAACATCCTTCAAGCATCAAAACTGAATAATATATAGAGGAGAGTTACAAAGACTGAAGAAGAGGAATGAAGGAAATAGCGTTAATACTAAAAACAAAAATCTTATAATTTTATAGTTCAGTAATAAAATTTTACCTCAGTATTAACAATCTTGCTGACCGTTATTACAGTTTTGTAAATTTAACTTTTTAATCCCCAAAGCAATCCTATCATTATTGTTAATATTACTATCCTACCAAATTTGGAAGGTCAGAATCTTTTGTTCCAGTGTAATGCCAGACTATGTTGCTTTTGAACTGTGCTGACAATACTGTTATTTAGTTACATTTTTATCTGGATCAAATTAATCATCTATTTGGAACTATGCTGTTTTATTTATGAGAGTGATAGAAATACATTGGCTCTGTATCATAAATGACGATTATTTTTTCAAACCTGCTTTATAAAAATAATAATTTTGTGCTAGCGCAGCTAGTCTCCAGACTTTTTAAGGTGAAGAATTACTCTCTATTAATATTGTTTGCTTAACATCACCAGTATTTAGTACAGAGATAAAAATAGCACTGTGTCCTAAGTACTGACAGTATTAGTTGTCAGAATTTAAAACATTATTATACATAAATCTTAGAATTTATCTTAGATGGTAAATTTAATAAAGTTCAGTTATCATTGTATTTTTTAAAAATCACCATCATCATAGTTGAGACACCATGTGATATATGTGTAGTCCTTTATATAGATGGAAATTTAAAACTGTTATTTTGTATTTCAAATAACCCAAATTTATTTCGATTGAAAATTTTTGTTGTAACAGAATGATTGAACATTAATAGTTGCTTACAAAAGTCACGAATTATGCATATTTATTCAATGTTTATATAACATGATTTTTATTAATTTTTATATATTCCAGAAGAGTTAGGAATGCCATTAACTCATCTAGACCTAACAAACAACCATTCTTCAGTGAATTCATTATGTGCAGAACTTCAGACATTTCCATCTTCTCCTGTTTGTAAAACGTAAGTAAAGATTATATCTAGAACTCAGATTGCAATTCAGAAGAAGCAATCTTTAATTAAATCTCTCCATACAAAGTCAGTTTCCAAAATATTTCTGTGAAAAAAATGTAAGAGATTAAATGGTGTTTATAATAAGAAACTGGTGGGAATATATGAACATATATGTACATAACTGTTTTTATATGCACAGAATATCTTTAGAAGGACACGTGAAAACCAAGTAATGTTGGTTGAGCTGAGAAAGGAACTGGGTAAACGCAATATGTAGGAGCTAGTAAGTGATAGAGCTAGGCTCTTTTATACTTTTAGTATTTTGAATGTGAATATATCACCATCAAATACAAACAACTCAAAAAATTTTAATTTTAAACTTAAACCATCTGCTTAGAAAATTGCCAGTGGATGCTTACCAATGACACTGCCTCTATTGACACTCATTACCATGAAATATAGTGTAGTAGTATATTGATTTGCTAGGGCTGCCATAACAAATACCATAGACTGAGTGACTTAAATAATAGCAATTTATTTCTTCATAGTCTAGAGGCTAGAAATCTGAGATCTGGATATCAGCAGGGTTGGATTCTTCCTGAGGCCTCTCTCCGGGCTTATAGAAAGCTGCCTTCTCCCTCTGTCTTCATGTGGTCTTTCCTCCATGCATGTCTATGTCCTGATCTCTTCTTAAAAGGACACCAGTTGTACTGGATTAGGACCCACCCTGCTGCTGCTGCTAAGTCGCTTCAGTGTCTGACTCTGTGCGACCCCACAGATGGCAGCCCACTGGGCTCCGCCATCCCTGGCCAGGATTCTCTAGGCAAGAACACTGGAGTGGTTGCCATTTCCTTCTCCAATGCATGAAAGTGAAAAGTGAAAGTGAAGTCGCTCTGTCGTGTCTGATTCAGCGACCCCATGGACTGCAGCCTACCAGGCTCCTCCGTCCATGGGAGTTTCCAGGCAAGAGTACTGGAGTGGGATGCCATTGCCTTCTCTGAGGACCCACCCTAATCACCCCATTTAACTTAATTACCTCTTTAAAGGCCTTACCTCCAAATATAGTCATTCTAAGGTACTGAGTGTTAGAGCTTCAACATAAGAATTTGGGTGGAGACAATTCAGCCCATAGTAAGTAGTTAATAGCCCTGAAGTACAGCCAGATTGTCTGGCTCTGTCATTTACTAGCTCTGTGATCTTAATTGCCCTGTGCCTTAGCTTCCTTATCTATAATATTGGGATAATAATAGTACATATTCTGAGTTCTTAGTTGTGATTGGCTAATCTGCCAGAAGCGAATGCTATTGGATTACTGGAAGCAACTGGAGCATCTCATCACTAGCTGCTCAGGCTTCTACTAATGGTCTTAGGAGAGTGTCACAGCATAAAATAAAGAAAGCTGACATTCAGGGTACCAATTATCTTCATCTTCTGGCAAAGAGGAATTTCCTTTAGGAGGAGTAAATTTTGTTTTAGAGCTATGCAGAACTCTACCATGAACTAGAACTGTCCATATCAGATACGAGATCTAACAAAATAGCATGAGACAAGTATAGAAACTCTCTATAATTTGTTTAAATATTTTAATCCCTTTGTTAAGGTGCAAGATTTTTTATCTTTTATTTGCAGGGCCTATATTTCTTTTTGTGTGTGTTCTTTTACTCTTTTACTTACTCCAAATACCCTCCTTGTTGTTGTTAACTCTCTAAGTCATGTCCAATTTTTTGCAACCCTATGAACTTTAGCATACCAGTCTTCCCTGTCCTTCATTACCTCCCCTCCCACAGTTTGCTCAAACTCATGTCCATTGAGTCAGTAATGCCATCCAACCATCTCATCCTCTGTCCCCCTGCCTTCAATCTTTCCCAGCATCAGGGTCTTTTTCAGTGAGTCACCTCTTCACATCAGGTAGCCAAAGTATTGGAGCTTAAGCATCAGTCCTTCCAATGAATATTTAGGGTTGATATCCTTTAGGATTGACTGGTTTGCATCTGTTAAGGCAGATTGTCAATTAGAAACGAAGACTAGCTGGAATTAATATAATCTTGGATTTCTCATATTGAAAGTATTTATTTAAACTGTGGTAAACTCATTTTAATCATACCTACTTATTGTTATAATTCAAACATCTAATGAGAATTTATGAAATTAAGTCTTATCTGTATTTATGATTTGCCAGTTAGAACAAAAAGACTTTTCAATTAGCCAAAGGTTTTAGGGCCTTTTGAAACAACTTTAAGAAACTGTCTCATTACTGGAAATCATTTCCATTGGTTCATGAGCATAAAAACTTAAAAATCCCTATTTAAAAATAAACTTATATACATCAACGGTGAAACTGAAAACAAAGAGAACAAATAATTTTTTAAAAACAGAAAGGAAAAATAATATGTAATATTATTGTACTTTTAACTTGCTTTTACAGCCCTAATTACTTTTGTTTCAGAACACAACATTTTGGCTAGAGATATAAAGTGAAGTCGCTCAGTCGTGTCTGACTCTTTGCAACCCCGTGGACTGTAGCCTACCAGGCTCTTCTATCCATGGGATTTTCCAGGCAAGAATACTGGAGTGGGTTGCCATTTCCTTCTCCAGGAGATCTTCCCGACCCAGGGACTGAACCTGGGTCTCCCGCATTGTAGACAGACGCTTTACCATCTGAGCCACCAGGGAATGATATAACCAGTTAACAAATATTTTTAGTTCCTACTACATGTAAAACTCTATGCTAGATTTTATGGGGCTAAAAAAATGTCTGTGTGGTGTGAAGCTTTTTTTCTACATTAACTGATTGCTGAATTGTGAATATATTTTTTTATATGACCAAAGAAAATATCAAATTCAGACATGTCTTCAGAAAGCTCTATTAAGAAGGAAGTCATTTGTCTATATTATGATCTTCTGCTGGACTTGGTTTGCCTAANATATATTTTTATATATGACCAAAGAAAATATCAAATTCAGACATGTCTTCAGAAAGCTCGATTAAGAAGGAAGTCATTTGTCTATATTATGATCTTCTGCTGGACTTGGTTTGCCTAAATATTTATCTTTCCTTTTACTTTAAGATAACCTACAATCTGAGGTATCAGGTTGTCAAAGAGACCTTGGCAAGGTTTAAGAACTGTCTAGCTTCTCAAATATTACCACCACATGCAAGATTTTTGGGTTATGTGAGTAAATTGGGTGATTTAGACATAAGATCTAGTTGTCTGCCACTACCCAGAATTGTCAACTGAACTAGCAATACTTACAGTTAGCACGTTCCTATATGTTCTATGGGGTTTCCCTGGTGGCTCAGATAAAGAATCTGCTTGCAATGCAGAAGACCTGGGTCAATCCCTGGGTCAGGAAGATCCCCTGGAGAAGGGAATGGCTACCCCTCCAGTATTCTTGCCTGGGAAATCCCATGGAAAAAGGAGCCTAGTGGGCTACAGTCCATGGGGTCACATATGAACAGAGAAACTTCTCACTTCTCACTTGAGAGGGTGTGGAAGGTTTGGGGCATAGATTAAAGGGTTTGTGAATTAATGGTCTCTTCCCTGTTGTTGTTTTTGTTCAGTCATTTAGTTGTGCCTGACTCTTTATGACCCCTTTATTTCTACACTAACTGATTGCTGACTTGTGAATATATTTTTATATGGGACCAAAGAAAATATCTCTGGACTGCAGCATGCCAGGCTTCCCTGTCCTTCATCATCTCACAAAGTTTGCTCAAACTCGTGTCCATTGAATTGGTGATGCCATCCAACCATCTTGTCCTCTGTCATCCTCTTCTCCTCCTGCCCTCAGTCTTTCCCAGCATCTGGGTCTTTTCCAATGAGTCAGCTCTTTGCATCAGGTGGCTAGAGTATTGGAGCTTCAGCTTTAGCATCAATCCTTGCAATGAATATTCAGGACTGATCTTTAAGATTGGCTAATTTGATCTCCTTGCAATCTAAGGGACTCTCAAGGGTCATCTCCAACATCACAGTTCAAAAGCATCAATTCTTCAGTGCTCAGCCTTCTTTATGGTCCAACTCCCACATCTGTACATGCTGCTAAGTCGCTTCAGTTGTGTCCGACTCTGTGCGACCCTATGGACGGCAGCTCACCAGGCTCCCCCGTCCCTGGGATTCTCCAGGCAAGACCACTGGAGTGGGTTGCCATTTCCTTCTCCAATGCGTGAAAGTGAAGTCGCTCAGTCGTGTCTGACTCTTAGCGACCTCATGGACTGGAGCCCACCAGACTCCTCCATCCACGGGATTTTCCAACTGGAAAAACCATAGCTTTGACTAGATGGACCTTTGTCAGCAATTTTTTGCTTTTTAAATTTTACTTTTTTCTCTGCTTTTTAATACACTGTCTAGGTTTGTCATAGCTCTTCTTCCAAGGAGCAAGCAAGTGTCTTTTAATTTCATAGCTGCAGTCACTGTCCACAATGATTTTGGAGCCCAAGAAAATAAGATCTGTCACTGTTTTCATTGTTTCCCCATCTATTTGCCATAAAGTGATGGGACTGGATGCCATGATCGTCATTTTTTGAATGTTGAATTTTAAGCCAGCTTTTCAACTCTCTGCTTTCACCTTCACAAGAAGCTCTTTAGTTCCTCTTCACTTTCTGCCATAAGGGTGGTGTCATCTGCCTATCTGAGGTTATTGATATTTCTCCTGGCAATCTTGATTCCAGCTTATGCTTCATCCACCTTGTGCTTCATCCAGGTATTTTGCATGATGTACTCCTCATATAAGTTAAATAAGCAGGGTGACAATATACAGCCTTGATGTACTCCTTTCCCAGTTTTGAAACAGTCCATTGTTCCTGCTACGTACTAATTTTTGACCTCATACCTGCTAATGAGCTTTATTTACTGATTTACACTGCTTGTCATACGTACTTCCTTCTCTCCTAAATAGCAAAAACACACAGACACATCACTCACTTAACCACAAAACTGAACGACCTGAACTAAACTTCAGGATCTTTTACTTCCTGAAAAGGTAGAAGAGACAGAAATTTTTTATAGTTCTGATCCTCAGCCAGTAGAAGTTCCAGAAATTCTGTTTAGAATGGGCTTGGGTCCATTGTTATATTGTCTTATATATATATTATCTAATATTAAACTTTAACTCTTCTTTTTCAGTAATTTGCTTACTGCTGAAGAATCAGCTAACAAACACCATATGCAATTAGAAAGCTGCCGAAGCTCTCTGAACTCATTTTTTATTAAAGGTAAAAATGGATTTTGAATGCTAAATAAAAAGTATAGATGAAAAGGTACAATCAGTAGAAATGTATTGTTGTTGTTGGACATGCTGCTCTGTCCATGGGATTCTCCAGGCAAGAACACTGGAGTGGGTTGCCATTTCCTTCTCCATCTCTTTCCCTACTTAAGCTAAAAAGTAATGGGAAAGTTCTGTGCCACGATATCTAAAATGATAACTATCATAAAATCTGGTAAGACATATCTTCTTATTTAGGCTCATTATAATGAGAAAATTTCTGATTTAATAAGTCTTACATTAATTCTTCAAAATATTATTGAATGTACTAATTTAGTAATTACTAAAACAGTCAAACAAAATAAAGTTTTATTTCCTGCTAAATAGTAGAATAATTTTAACTTCATGATATTTCCATATATTGAAAAAAACCTTTATGTGACTTCTGTTGCTATAATATTTTAGACTTTTACAAATATTAGCATCTTAAAAATAAAATACTAGATATGTTTGTTTTATTTTTCATTTTAAATAAGTTTACTTTATAAGAGATTTCTAGTGTGATTCTGGTTTTTTTTTTCTTTTTTTTGCCCTGTGGATTTTTTTCTCATATTTGTTGTCTGGTTTGTTTTGATTTTTTAAGTGCCAAGAATTGAAGAGCCCAACAACCAATATTCACTTACAGATTCAAAAAATATATTTTCTGTTGAAAAAGAAAAACTTGTGGTTAATCCTGTAAATGCAGAGTGGTGGAAAGAAGCAAGACTAAATCTGCCAGAAACTTTGGAACCTCTAAGTACATATTTGTGTCATAATAATTTATCTTCTGATGATTCTAAATTGGAGACATTTTTACCTACAAATGTGACTCAAGTAGAACGTAAGTATAATAGTAAATATGACTTCTATAAACATTTTCAGAATGAGAAAATGTTAGGTATTGGCTTTCCAGGAGGTAATTGGGGAAATACAACTAAATTCCAGCATTTAATGTAACTCTGGCTCTGCCAGAATTTATAACTTTGACCTTCACTAAGCCCCATTTTCTTCCTTGAAAAAATGAGGAAGTTTGACAACTAATCCTTAAGTCTCTTTCTGTTCTAAAATTCTGTAGTTTCAGCTTTAAATCTCTAGACATTTTCAGTTAAAGAGACCTTATTTCCTTTTATAAATGATAATTTCTAGCTCATTTTCTGTGTACATCAGCGTAGGTGTAAACCAGCACCATTATTTTTCAACCTGACAGCTGAGTTTTAAGTGTTCAGTAATGTCTAGTAATCTCTTTTCAACAATAGAAATCATCCTTTGATACCAAAAGGTTCAGTCATTAGGCATTTTTAAACTTGATACAATTTAAATATTTTATTTAGGAATTTTATTTCTGTAGATTTTTAAAAAGATTTTATTCAGGAACTTTTTCTAGTATTTTATTTAGGAACTTTATGTCTATGTTCTCCCAAATTCCTTGAGCATATTTATGATCATTACCTTGAACTCTTTATTAAGTATTGCTTATCTTCATTTAGTTCCTTCTGGGGTTTTAGCTTGTTCCTTCATTGGGAATATATCCTTCTGTCTCTTCATTTTGCCTAATTCACAGTTTTTATTTCTGTGTGTGGGGTAGGTTGGTTATGTTTCCTAGTTTTGGAAAAGTGGTCTTTTGGAGCAGTTGTGTATGTCCCAGCAGTGCACTCCCTCTGGTCACTGGAGCTATATGCTCTAGCTTTATGCACTATGCACAGCCCTATGTGGGCTGTATAGGCACCTCTGTTGAGGCAGATTGACTAATGTGAGTGGTCTGATAGGTGTGCCTGACTGCTTGTCCAGTTGGTTGCCAAACCCTGCTCTTGTGTGGAGGCCACTGGCCACTAGTGGGTGGGGCTGGGTCCCAAAGTGGCTGCCTGTGGAGCTGGGGACCCCAGGATTACTGTTGACCTTACTCATGGGTAGAGCCAGGTCCCAGAATGGCTGGCTGCAAAGCTGGGAGTCCTGGATCTAGTGTCAGCCTGCTGGTAGGTGGAACTAGTTTTTGACATGGCTAGTTGTAGGGTTTTGAGGCTGGGATTAGCCAAACAGTGGGTGGGTTTTATACCCTCAGGTGGCTGGTTGAGGAGCCCAACATGTCCCAGAGCTGATGTTAGCCTACTGATGGGCTGTGGTAGGGCTCAGATGAACCAGGGCTAGTGCCCACCCACTGTCAGATGGAGCCAGGTCCTGGGGTCTCATAGCTGATACTGGCCTGCTGGTGGGCAGGGTTGAGACCTAAGAGATCCTGGGCTGTTGTCCAGCCACTGGTGGGCAGGTATGTTTCCTTGGCCTTCTGGTAGGCAGGACCACATCCCAGGGTGGCTGGGGGCTTGGGGGTCCTGCTAGTAGGTGGTATTGTGTCCCCACACAGCTAGCTCCTGGGTCTGTGGAATCTCAGTACTAATGCCCAAAAGGCTGGTGGGTGGGGCCCGAATCAGTGCTAATAAGCTAGAGGGAGGACTTCAAAATGGCACTTATCAGCCCTAGAATCCTCATGGCAGAACAAGTGTCCAAAAGACAGCTACTGCCAATATCTGTGTCCCGAGGGTGAGCTCCAATTGCCCCTGCCTTCTTGGAAATCTCTCCAAGATCAGCTGGTAGGTCTGACTCAGGCTCCTTTCAAAGTATTGCCTCTGCTCTGGGTCTCAGGGTGAGTGAGATTTTGTGTGCCTCTTTTGAGAGGGGAGACTGTTTCCTACAGCTCTCCTGAAAGAAAGCCCTAGAAGCCTTCAATGTCAACTATTTTGGGGACTTGCCTTCCTGGTGCATGACCCTAACTATGGAAGCCAGAGTGGGGCTCTGTAAATGAAATTCTGGTTCATCCCCTAAAAGGAATCTTGTACCCATTAACAGTCACTCGCATTCTGTCTTTATAGGTTTGTCTATTCTGGATGTTCTGTAGAAATATAATCATGAAATATGTGTTCTTTTGTGATTGACTTACTTCATTTAGCATGTTTTCAAAATGTGTCCATATTATAGCATATGCATACCTTAATATAAAAAGTATTGATCAAGTATCTTGTCAAATTTTTAATTGGGGTTCTTTTAAAATGTTGAGTTATAAGAGTTCTTTATATATATTGGATATCATCTTTTTTAAAGTGTATGTATTGCAAGTATTTTCTTCTGGTCTGTGGCTTGCTTGGACATAAGTTTTTGACTCTTACCTTAGAATAACTGTTACCTCTAGGGCTGTGAGTAGCTGTAAGCCTATTGGCAACAGTCTGGAATTATTTCTTTGCCCAGTAACCTTAGCTCCAGTAGTAGGAAAAGAGGTGCTGAATTTTTATCCTTTAAAAAATTATTTCATTCAGAGAAAACAATGATTTTTTAAAATTTAAGTTTATTATTTTAATTGGAGGCTAATTACTTTATAATATTGTATTGGTTTTGCCATACATCAACATGAATAAGCCACAGGTGTACATGTGTTCCCAATCCTGAACCTCCCTCCCACTTCCCTCACCATGCCATCCCTCTGGGTCATCCCAGTGCACCAGCCCCAAGCATCCAGTATCATGTATCGAACCTAGACTGGTGATTCATTTCACATATGATATTATACATGTTTCAATGCCATCCTCCCAAATCGTCCCACCCTCTCCCTCTCCCACAGAGTCCAAAAGACTGTTCTATACATCTGTGTCCCTTTTGCTGTCTTGCATTCAGGGTTATCGTTACCATCTTTCTAAATTCCATATATATGTGTTAGTATACTGTATTGGTGTTTTTCTTTCTGGCTTACTTCACTCTGTATAATTGGCTCCAGTTTCATCCACCTCATTAGAATTAACTCAAATGTATTCTTTTTAATGGCTGAGTAATACTCCATTGTGTATATGTACCACCACTTTCTTATCCATTCATTTGCTGATGGACACCTAGGTTGCTCCCATGTCCTGGCTATTTTAAACAGTGCTGCGATGAACATTGGGGTACACGTGTCTCTTTCAATTCTGGTTTCCTTGGTGGGTATGCCCAGCAGTGGGATTGCTGGGTCATAAGGCAGTTCTATTTCCAGTTTTTTAAGGAATCTCCACATTGTTCTCCATAGTGGCTGTACTAGATTGCATTCCCACCAACAGTGTAAGAGGGTTCCCTTTTCTCCACACCCTCTCCAGCATTTGTTGCTTGAGACTTTTGGATCGCAGCCATTCTGACTGGTGTGAAATGGTATCTCATTGTGGTTTTGATTTTCATTTCTCTGATAATGAGTGATGCTGACCATCTTTTCATGTGTTTGTTAGCCATCTGTATGTCTTCTTTGGAGAAATGTCTGTTTAGTTCTTTGGCCCATTTTTTGATTGGATCGTTTATTTTTCTGGATTGAGCTGCAGGAGTTGCTTGTATATTTTTGAGATTAGTTGTTTGTCAGTTGCTTCATTTGCTATTATTTTCTCCCATTCTGAAGGCTATCTTTTCACCTTGCTTATAGATTCCTTTGTTGTGCAGAAGCTTTTCATTTTAATTAGGTCCCATTTATTTATTTTTGCTTTTATTTCCAATATTCTGGGAGGTGGGTCATAGAGGATCCTGCTGGGATTTATGTTGGAGAGTGTTTTGCCTATGTTCTCCTCTAGGAGTTTTATAGTTTCTGGTCTTACATTTAGATCTTTAATCCATTTTGAGTTTATTTTTGTGTATGGT
>SJYW01024781.1:76931-91429 GCA_006410735.1 Raphicerus campestris | reverse complement strand
TTCCTTTGTTGTGCAGAAGCTTTTAATTTTAATTAGGTCCCATTTGTTTATTTTTGCTTTTATTTCCAATATTCTGGGAGGTGGGTCATAGAGGATCCTGCTGGGATTTATGTTGGAGAGTGTTTTGCCTATGTTCTCCTCTAGGAGTTTTATAGTTTCTGGTCTTACATTTAGATCTTTAATCCATTTTGAGTTTATTTTTGTGTATGGTGTTAGAAAGTGTTCTAGTTTCATTCTTTTACAAGTGGTGGACCAGTTTTCCCAGAACCACTTGTTAAAGAGATTGTCTTTAATCCATTGTATATTCTTGCCTCCTTTGTCAAAAGATAAGGTGTCCATGGTGTGTGGATTTATCTCTGGGCTTTCTATTTTGTTCCATCGATCTATATTTCTGTCTTTGTGCCAATACCATACAGTAAACAAAGTCCTCCTAAGGATCACATTATATTAATAAAAACCTAGAACTAAAGGTTATCTTAATACCCTAGTAGAACACCACTTTGGGCATGAAAATCATTGGATATTTTTATTTTCTATTTTTAGCATGGTTAGAACATGAAGATTGTTCCTCTCCTCTTATCCTTATTAATGAGCAATCTACAAATGGTCATTCATCACCTCCACAAAAGACTCCATCTCCAACTAAAGAAGTATCAGATTTGCATCTTTCTGATGAATATGTCTCTGTTGAAAGACCAAGAAAAGTAGAAAAACCAAAGAATGACCTAGAACTAGGTTATGGAATAATCCAAAATAAAGGAAATAAAGATCACTTGGAATTTGACAGCACAGTACCATCTACTGAATCATCTTCCTCTTCAAAAATTGAAAAAGCATCTTTTAAACATGGTAAAAAATGGGAGAATAATTTGGACCTTTTGAGTGACTTTATTATGCTGCGAAATAAGTATCCAACTTGTACCTCAAAGACTGAAGTCACAGACGATGGAAAAGATGGTGGGTAACTTAGTAATAATTTGGTGTCAGTATGATAGTTTCAAGGACTAAACCGATAATTTATTATAGAAATAAAATTCTTCAGGTAAAACATGTTATTCTTCAAATAAAATATCATTGATTCATGACACATTGTATAAAGAGATGGATGTGAGATAAGCAGGTATAAATGTAGATATGTATTTTCCAAAAAATTTAAAAGCACATTTGAACTTGTAAGAAAAGCCACTATTTGTAAAAACATTTTCTACAACTTAGTCATACAGATTCATAGTATTCCTAACTTTTGCTGTTCTATCTGCCATTCTTTTTTCTCTTTTAGTTCACAGTTCTACATCAATATTTTAACTTATATTTTAATATGTACTTAAGAATCTTTCATCCATTTGATTGCTATTACTCCTTTTAACTTTACCAATGAGTTCCTGTTTGACTTATAACTGTTTTACATTAATTGCTTATAAACATATCCAAGTAGCATGTGTCATATCATTTCACTCCTGGTAAAAAAATTATCTTAGTATTCTAATACTCTAGAATGTGTTTGACATAGGTTACCCAAGTGAAACAAGTACAAAACTATTTGTGAGAGTTAGAGTATACATAGGTATAACTGTCCTATGTACTGTTAACGTACACAAGGTCTTGCCCCTAAATAAAGCAGATGGAAAATATATACCAAAAATCAGTCTGAGGGTCCAGTGAGCTTGCTAACTAATCACCAGAATTGTGGAGAGTAGCTACCCAGCCCCAGACTATGCTGGACTGGGCTAAGATTCCCCATGATTGGGGAACTGCTTGGGATTCAAGACAGAAAAGCAGAAAAGAATGCTTGTTCCTTGTGTGCAGCATGATATGAAAGCCTTTTATAGATCTATTTAAAGTTACAGTACTTTGTCAGTCAGTGCATTTATACAATGAAAAATTGAATGAAATTGCAAGAAAGTATTTAAAATCCCAGAATTTTATGAGCCTTTATGTTGATATATATTCACCCTAAGGTTTATTTTTATGTAATAATTTGACCACCTATAACCTCCCTTGCTAGGAGACAACTCTATATGTAAGAGATCTTTCTAATCAGTTTGCACCATAATTCAGAGCATAATTTCTATACATTGAAAGAATGAGCAAAATAGAAAGAATTATCTTATGACTCATAAATAGGAATTTTTATAAGATTTGTTGTTTTCAGGTTCATGAATGTTTTCAGTTCCTATTCATATTTGAGGCAAAGAAAAAAGAACTCAATCCAAAATTAGCACTGACATCCTTTTCTGGTTGTCATACTTGTGATGATATCTCGTAATAAGTGATGTTGGCAACAGAGAGAGGAAGCAGTAAGAAAGGAGAAAAAGATAAAGAGAATGTTTTCTTATTAAAAAGTTAGCAATTAATTAAACACGTAAAAGAATACTCAGGTGGGAATGTTTCTGCACTCTTGATGTTTCCTCAGTTAGTTTTATGTTCCTGGCCTCTTTGTCCTTTAATGTGTTCTCCCCAGAGGACCTGGAATGAATTATCTGTGTTGTAAATTTGAAAAAGAGTAAGTTGGCATAAGCCTACAGGAATGAGCTGCCCCACAAGTAGCAGGCCTTCTCATCTGCTTCTCTGTGTCATGCATCTTTTCCAAGCAGGTCCCCAGCCATGCAGAACCCTGGCCCATCCAGTATAATCTGGGGCAGGGAAGGTACTCTGCCGAATTCAGGTGTTTATTTAACAAGCTCAGCTGACTCTCAGACCAATCTTCTTTCTCCAACTTAGTTTTAATAACCGAGGTAATGTTTTGGTATGTATTTTTATTTCTTATTTTACCAGGGCAGGGAAGAATGTTAGAATTTATCAGGCCTCCTCAAAAACTCTAATAATGATTATTTAATCATTATTAATAATCAAGCTACTTACATTATTTATACTTGCAAATAATAACAACCTAGTTTAGGATATTTTACTCTAATTTTTTTCTACTGTGTATTTAAAGCTCATAGAAGAAAAGTACAGTTATTGAACATTGTGTGCCAGGCACTAAATCACTTTTTAGAGAAAAATATGATACTGTCACTGACCTTGAGAAGCTTCCGGTATAATAGAGTGTACCAGACTTGCAGATAATTTCAGTACAACGTTGTCAGTGCCAGGAGAGTATGCCGAGTGCTGAGGAAACAAAAAGGAGAGGCACTTTGGTGGCCTGGAAGTAGAGTGCGCAGTTACATAAGACCTGTTATAGAAAAGGCCTGAGAGCTAAAAGGTAAGAAGTATGAAATGAGCTGAACGTTGACTTATGAAATGAGCTGAACTTAGCAACTGGATAACAACAACAAAGTAAGAAGTAATCTTAATAAGAAAGGATGAAGACAGGTAGGGTTTGGGGCCTAGGAGAGGATTAGTAGCACAGGAGGGGTATGTGGACAGTCACAGAGAAATGAAGTAGAACGGAATGTGCCTCTTAGATGTCAGGAACTGTCCTTGGTGTTTATAACACCTTATAACAATATTCGTAGTAGATATATTAATCCACATTTTACACATGAGAAAACTGAGGCTTCATCAGAATTGGGATTGAAACACTGNACCATAATTCAGAGCATAATTTCTATACATTGAAAGAATGAGCAAAATAGAAAGAATTATCTTATGACTCATAAATAGGAATTTTTATAAGATTTGTTGTTTTCAGGTTCATGAATGTTTTCAGTTCCTATTCATATTTGAGGCAAAGAAAAAAGAACTCAATCCAAAATTAGCACTGACATCCTTTTCTGGTTGTCGTACTTGTGATGATATCTCGTAATAAGTGATGTTGGCAACAGAGAGAGGAAGCAGTAAGAAAGGAGAAAAAGATAAAGAGAATGTTTTCTTATTAAAAAGTTAGCAATTAATTAAACACGTAAAAGAATACTCAGGTGGGAATGTTTCTGCACTCTTGATGTTTCCTCAGTTAGTTTTATGTTCCTGGCCTCTTTGTCCTTTAATGTGTTCTCCCCAGAGGACCTGGAATGAATTATCTGTGTTGTAAATTTGAAAAAGAGTAAGTTGGCATAAGCCTACAGGAATGAGCTGCCCCACAAGTAGCAGGCCTTCTCATCTGCTTCTCTGTGTCATGCATCTTTTCCAAGCAGGTCCCCAGCCATGCAGAACCCTGGCCTGTCCAGTATAATCTGGGGCAGGGAAGGTACTCTGCCGAATTCAGGTGTTTATTTAACAAGCTCAGCTGACTCTCAGACCAATCTTCTTTCTCCAACTTAGTTTTAATAACCGAGGTAATGTTTTGGTATGTATTTTTATTTCTTATTTTACCACGGCATGGAAGAATGTTAGAATTTATCAGGCCTCCTCAAAAACTCTAATAATGATTATTTAATCATTATTAATAATCAAGCTACTTACATTATTTATACTTGCAAATAATAACAATCTAGTTTAGGATATTTTACTCTAATTTTTTTCTACTGTGTATTTAAAGCTCCTAGAAGAAAAGTACAGTTATTGAACATTGTGTGCCAGGCACTAAATCACTTTTTAGAGAAAAATATGATACTGTCACTGACCTTGAGAAGCTTCCGGTATAATAGAGTGTACCAGACTTGCAGATAATTTCAGTACAACGTTGTCAGTGCCAGGAGAGTATGCCGAGTGCTGAGGAAACAAAAAGGAGAGGCACTTTGGTGGCCTGGAAGTAGAGTGCGCAGTTACATAAGACCTGTTATAGAAAAGGCCTGAGAGCTAAAAGGTAAGAAGTATGAAATGAGCTGAACGTTGACTTATGAAATGAGCTGAACTTAGCAACTGGATAACAACAACAAAGTAAGAAGTAATCTTAATAAGAAAGGATGAAGACAGGTAGGGTTTGGGGCCTAGGAGAGGATTAGTAGCACAGGAGGGGTATGTGGACAGTCACAGAGAAATGAAGTAGAACGGAATGTGNGAATAGCAACAACAAAGTAAGAAGTAATCTTATTGAGAAAGGATGAAGACAGGTAGGGTTTGGGGCCTAGGAGAGGATTAGTAGCAGAGGAGGGGTATGTGGACAGTCACAGAGAAATGAAGTAGAATGGAATGTGCCTCTTAGATGTCAGGAACTGTCCTTGGTGTTTATAACACTTTATAACAATATTCGTAGTAGATATATTAATCCACATTTTACACATGAGAAAACTGAGGCTTCATCAGAATTGGTATTGAAACACTGATTTNGGATAACAACAACAAAGTAAGAAGTAATCTTAATAAGAAAGGATGAAGACAGGTAGGGTTTGGGGCCTAGGAGAGGATTAGTAGCACAGGAGGGGTATGTGGACAGTCACAGAGAAATGAAGTAGAACGGAATGTGCCTCTTAGATGTCAGGAACTGTCCTTGGTGTTTATAACACCTTATAACAATATTCGTAGTAGATATATTAATCCACATTTTACACATGAGAAAACTGAGGCTTCATCAGAATTGGGATTGAAACACTGATTTGATGCCAAAGTTCTTTCCTTTATTACCATTCAGCTTCCAACCCAGCACCATGTTAAGTCCATTGACCAGGATAGTTGTTCAGTTTAATACTGATGCATTTCAAGGAACTTTAACAGTTACAATCGTATTACAAGAAAACATTCTAATCAACATTAAGTTGCCCTGAACAATGCAAATTAATGTTTTCATTAGAACTTCAAAATGAAGAAGAATTTTCTTTGGCTCTTCAAGAAGAAAGCCCTATTGTTTGTAATAATAAAACTCTAGAGAAAACAAATCAGGAAAGGAGAGCAGATAATGTCATCGAAATTCCAGCATCAGGTATATATTATGCTTTTTTAAAATGCCTTCAAATTAAGTAAATTTGAAAGCTCATATATTAAAATGTTTCAAGATGGTAATGTGTATCTAAAATTTAGGTATCTAGAATATACCTTATTTTCCATGTAATTTTCTTCACTTGTTTCAGATATTTCTTCATTTGAGTCTTACTTTCAAATTATTTCCAAAGTTATTTACTGCCTCTGCCCTCCCTGACTTGCCCTACTCTGGTCCACTAAGTATTTTTTCTTCCTTCATTTAACTTGCCGATATCCTGCATTCATCAGAGAAGAGCAAACTGCAGCTCCTCAAACTCTGACTCTTCTGCCCAGTCTGGAAAAATAAACCATTAATGGTTGCTCTCTCTGTTCTCTTACCCACCATCAGGGTGGTTTTATTGATTCCTATACTGATTAAAATGATTTGTTCTGCTGTAAAGAAAACTGTTATTTACACTGACTTCCAAAGAACAGCCTCCTTAAGAACATTATGCTCATTGTGAAAATCAATAAGGAAATAGACGCTAGTTCTTTAGTATCATTTCATCTTTTAGTTAAAGTTCATTTATGACCTTTATATGATAATACAAATCTTTAAATACCGATCTAGTGAAAACTAAAAATAATTTGTCACTGTTATAAATGTGTTCAGCTTAAGGTTATAAACTAATAGTGGAGGGAAAAGAAAAAATAGTATGTGATTCTCTTTATATGGCTCCTCATACCTGTCCTGCAGAATTAATTCAAATAAACAAGATAGCCATAACCTTATACTTATTCTACAGAGGTGTTTTGTTTTGTTGTTGTTAGTTTATTTAGAATAAATATCCTAAAATAAGCTGTTATATAATCTCATGATTTTTAACTCATGGGAATTTGGATGGAGTTCAGGTTTCCATAAGTACCAGGCATAAATTGGTTTGTCAAAAAGAGCATACCATCCTTACAAAAACGTTACCTTTAATGTTTTTATTTTTGCAGATAGCCAGTGCCAAGCATATTGTCTCCTGGAAGCAGCAGCTTCTCCTATCTTAGAAAAACTTGTATGCCTCTGTGCTCTTCCTGCTGCTAACTGGAAATTTGCCACTGTCATTTTTGACCAAACAAGGTTCCTCTTGAAAGAACAAGAAAAAATAATAAGTGATGCTATTCATCAAGGTGAGTGCAAATAAAAGTCACACTATTTAAAAGAATATGAATTTATGGATTATTAGAAAATGCATAAATTAGTCACAGATGGAGGCATAACTATAATCCAGCATATGGCACCCACAATCCAATGCTGGAAGATCAGCTAAGCAAGGATAAAAAAGTAAAAAATACAAGTATTCCCTGCTTTTCATGTTTGCACTATGCCACTTTGATTTTATGAAAGACCTGCATAAGTATATGTTTTCACTAACTGAAAGAAATCAAAGAGGATGTTCATTTTCATGAAAAAAAGGTGCTTATTTACTCCATTTCAGCTTATGAAAGTTTTCATAGGAATGCTTTGTTTTCAGATAGTGGGGGAAACCAGTATCTAGGATATACTACCCATAACTGTTCTCCTATTGTTCCTGATTCTCAGTGATCACTGTTTATTTGCTTTGATCTGCATTGATTAAGTCAGTAGTTTTCAAACTTTTCAGCAGAACTCTTTGTTCAATGAATATTTCATGGCATCCCATTATATAAAACAGAGAAAAGCAGAGTTTCTCTGATTAACTTGTGCCTAGAATCCTGTCTTCTTGGCCTCGCTTTTGCATGCAGTCTATCCAAAATCCAGTCTATCCAATCAATAAGGCCTGGAACTACATGGAACATATTCATTAGATAATTCACCTGACCCTATGAGCACCTGTCTTGTTGGAATCATATCTTAAGACAAATATTCTCAGGTGTCTACCTCCAGATCAAGGTATTGCTTTGTGTTATGATCCCCCACCTTTATCTAAATGTGTCATCGCTCAGTCGTGTCTGACTCTTTGTGACTCCATGGACTGTAGCCTACGAGACTCCTCTGTCCATGGGATTTTCCAGGCAAGAGTCCTGGAGTGGCTTGCCATTTCCTTCTCCAGGGGATCTTCCCGACCCAAGGATCGAGCCCGGGTCTTCTGCATTGCAGGCAGACACTTTACCCTCTAAGCCACTAGGGAAGCCCCAACCTTTATCTAAACAAACCAGTTGGCAAATTATGAGTAGTTTAATTTTCTTCTTGTTTCACAACTGGGAATCATTGACCATTTTCCCACCAGGAATAGAAATAACTGAACATTCTTTGGGAGCAACAAGAGTATGAGCTCTAAGATTAGCTGTCTGGGTTGGAATACCAGCTCCATAATTTTTTCACAGATTGACTTTGGGCAGCTACTTAATATGTTAGGACTGTTTTCTCATCCATAAAATGGAAATCATAATGAACTTGCCTAATAGGGTTACTGTTATAAGTTCAATGAAATAAACAGATTATATACAGCTTGGCACCTAATAAGCACACAATAATAAATAGCATTTATTATTTTTAAGCATTCTGATATGTAGCCTAGAATTCTAAACTATATCCTGTTTTTAAATATGTTTTTGCTTACCTAGGTAAAAATGATGAAAGAGAAATGACATTCAAGTATGCTGCTCTCTTACACCTCTTGGTAACAATTAGAGATGTCCTTTTAACCTGTAACTTGGACACAGCATTGGGTTGGTGTGAAAATTTTTTATTTCTTCTTTTCTTCTTATTAAAATGTTTACTTTTCTGAAAAAGATGCTTTGTAAGAAATTATATAGCTTCTTTATTCTGCATTAAACATTATATACATCTTGACAAAATATAATGGATTATATATTTACCTCTCTTTATGTTCTTTAAAAGAAATTTTCTTATAACAACTACCATCACCTAGAAAAATAGGTTTAGGATTCTCTATTCTAGGCCTGAATTATAGACTGTTAATAGATTTGATTGTGTAATTATTATCATACGCTTGCTTTTTAATGTAAGATGACCTTTGCCATATTCATTTTAGGTCCTCATTTGAATCTTTGCTAGATGAAATATAGCTAAATTATTAATACTAAGATCTTTTACAATTATTTTCACTTGTGCATGTAAATTAGGATATGAATTACTTCAGTATTAAAAATCAACCTATTTTGAATGTATTGAAAGTTTTAAAGATTTTGGAAATTTTTTCTAAACTATTAAAATCCTTAAAGTATCTATCTAACTACATCACTGCTCTCTAGACCCCTTACTGCAAGCTGTTTGGACTTGTTTAGTAATGGTGTATTTATTGGATTATGTTTTATAACTTAAGTTTCTAGAATCCATCGGTGGTCCAATGGTTGAGACTCTGTGCTTCAGCTGCAAGGAGGCACAGGTTCAGTACCTGGAAGGGGAGCTAGAATCCCACATGCACGTGCCCTGCAGTATGGCCCTCTCTACTCCCCCAAAAAACCATTATATATAACGTGAAAATAATCTTTCTCTGCTCTGTAACCCAGACATTTTCTTATATATGACCCAGACAAATAGTATTCTCTAAATCAAGGTTTTCTTAAGTATTGGGCAGCAGCAAATTATAACTGTATTCTCTCTACAATACTGGGAGTTATAATACTTGGCCAAATATTCTATTAGTACAACAAACTGTGGAAAATTCTTAAAGAGATGGGAGTACCAAGCCATCTTATTTGCCTCTTGAGAAACCTGTATATGAGTCAAGAAACAGGGTGCTCAGGGCTGGTGCACTGGGACGACCCTGAGGGATGGGATGGGGAGGGAGGTGGGAGAGGGGTTCAGGATGGGGAACACATGTACACCCATGGCTGATTCANTGTGGGCAGGAGGAGAAGGGAACGACAGAGGATGAGATGGTTGAATGGCATCACCGACTTGATGGACATGAGTTTGGGTGAACTCCATAGTTGGTGATGGACAGGGAGGCCTGACGTGCTGCAATCCATGGGGTCTCAAAGAATCAGACATGACTGAGCAACTGAACTGAACTGAGCCCATTATAGATAAACCACTCTTTATCATTACTTCTGTTATTACTTTGACAATAAAATATTTACAGTTGGACACACCCTAAACTGCTCTTATAGAGCACCATGGGAGGAAATCAGGGACTTACACTCCCTCAGGGTGATAAGAGAATTAGGCTTGCAGCTATTTTGTCAGCTTCCCAGTCTTAGGACACAGGTTTGGATTGTTTTACAGTTCAGTTCAGTTCATTTCAGTTCATTTCAATCACTCAATCATGTCTGACTCTTTGCAACCCCATAGACTGCAGCACGCGAGGCTTCCCTGTCCATCATTAACTCCTGGAGCTTACTCAAACTCATGTCCACCAGTTGGTGATGCCATACAACAATCTCATCCTCTGTTGTCTGGTTCTCCTCCCAGCTTCAATCTTTCCCAGCATCAGGGTCCTTTCAAATGAGTCAGTTCTTTGCATCAAGTGGCCGAAGTATTGGAGTTTCAGCTTCAGCATCAGTCCTTCCAGTGAATATTCAGGACTGATTTCCTTTAGGATAGACTAGTTGAATCCCCTTGCAGTTTAAGGGACTCTCAACAGTCTTATCCAACACCACAGTTCAAAAGCATCAGTTCTTCAGTGCTCAGCCTGCTTTATGGCCCAAATCTCACATCCATACATGACTACTGGAAAAACCATACCCTTGACTAGACAGACCTTTGTTGGCAAAGTAATGTCTCTGCTTTTTAATATGCTGTATAGTTTGGTCATAGCTTTGCTTCCACGGAGCAAGCATCTTTTAATTTCCTGGCTGCATTCACCATCTGCAGTGATTTTGGAGACCAAGAAAATCAAGTCTCTCACTGTTTCCATTGTTTCCCCATCTTTTTGCTATGAAGTGATGGAGTAAATATTTTCACTCTCCTCTTTCACTTTCATCAAGAGGCACTTCAGTTCCTCTTGATATTCTGCCATTACGGTGGTCTAATCTGCATATCCGGGATATTTATATTTGTCACAGCAATCTTGATTCCAGCTTGTGCTTCATTCAGCCCAGCATTTCTCATGATGTACTGTGCATATAAGTTAAATAAGCAGGATGACAATATACAGCCTTGACATATTCCTTTCCTGATTTGGAACTAGTCTGTAGTTCCATGTACACTAACTGTTGCTTCTTGACCTGCATACAGATTTCTCAGGAGGCAGTCAGGTGGTCTGGTATTTCCATCTCTTACAGAATTTTTCTCAGTTTATTGTGATCCACACAGTCAAAGGCTTTGGCATAGTCAATAAAGCAGAAATAGATGCTTTTCTGTAACTCTATTGCTTTTTCAATATCCAGGGGATGTTGACAATTTGATCTCTGGTTCCTTTGTCTTTTCTATATCCAGCTTGAACAACTGGAAGTTCACGGTTCGTGTCATGTTGAAACCTGACTTGGAAAATTTTGAGCATTACTTTGCTAGTGTGTGAGACGAGTACAATATTCTTTGGCTTTTTCATTCTTTGGGATTGGAATGAAAACTAACCTTTTCCAGTCCTGTGGCCACTGCTGAGACTTCCAAATTTGCTGGCCTATTGGGTGTTGAACTTTCAGAGCATCATCTTTTAGGATTTGAAAGAGAATAGATACATGTATATGTATATCTGAATTACTTTGCTATACACCTGAAACTAACACAACATTGATAATCAACTATTCCCTAATATGAAATAAATTTTTCATAACAAGTACTCTTTTCTTTGAATTTAGTTTTTATTTTCATAATTTTATATGCTCTGATATAAAAAATGAAAATACTGTTTTTCACCAGTCATATTAATTGTGATAAAACAAAATTTACATCCTCATGAAAGGCAATAATGATTTAAAGACTTATTCTGAGCATATTCACTTATATCACATTCTGAATGGTGAACTGCCCATTAGACTCAGCATATACACATTGTTCAACATAAGACAAGTATTAAGTTTACTCTAAGGGATTATTTAGTGTACTCTAAGTGACTATTCATCATGTAAGGTGTGCCCACCTACATCTNCATATTCACTTATATCACAATCTGAATGGTGAACTGCCCATTAGACTCAGCATATACACATTGTTCAACATAAGACAAGTATTAAGTTTACTCTAAGGGATTATTTAGTGTACTCTAAGCGACTATTCATCATGTAAGGTGTGCCCACCTACATCTTTGTCCAGACTTATATGTATGTACATACATATTATTTGAACATATAAATCTCTGTGCTTTTCCATCTTTCCCCCTGGAGCTGTAGCCATCTTTTCTTTTTGTCATTCAGATTAAAATACTATTAAAACCAGACATGATACTCTATCATTTTTTTTTAATTATGTTAACACTTACCTTCATTTGAAAAGTTATTGGCCACAAATCTTCATTTGTTTTGCTATTGTGTCTACTCTCTGATACATAACAATATATAGAATTGTCAATAGAATGCAGATACTTCAGAATTGTGTACCTGAATTGATCATCAGATCTGTAATATTTTGCTTGAAAGAAATCAAAGAAAAATAAAATCAGTATATACTATTTCTAAATTGCCAATATTAAATCTTAGACTGTTCGTGAACAAANCTTCATTTGTTTTGCTATTGTGTCTACTCTCTGATACATAATAATATATAGAATTGTCAATAGAATGCAGATACTTCAGAACTGTGTACCTGAATTGATCATCAGATCTGTAATGTTTTGCTTAAAAGAAATCAAAGAAAAATAAAATCAGTATATACTATTTCTAAATTGCCAATATTAAATCTTAGACTGTTCGTGAACAAACAATTCTGCTTTGCTGACAAATAAAGCAAAGCAAAATGCAATGATTTTCATCTACTTAGTAGTAGTGTAACACACGAATGCCATTCTCTGGAACCCATATCCATCAGACTAAATGACTGAATTTACATCAGCTATTTGATGGAATAAAATAAAGTNAACTTAATTCTGCTTTGCTGACAAATAAAGCAAAGCAAAATGCAATGATTTTCATCTACTTAGTAGTAGTGTAACACACGAATGCCATTCTCTGGAACCCATATCCATCAGACTAAATGACTGAATTTACATCAGCTATTTGATGGAATAAAATAAAGTCATTTTAATAGGACATACCCAGTGGATCAATGTTTCTTGCTTTGAAAATGAACATCTTAGTTTTCCCTAGGCATTTATGTGGGAACAAGAGATCATTATTCTATGACAGTGTTTCATTCTGCTGACATTTCTAAACAGAAAAATGCTTCTTTTCATGTGGGGCTATGAATTTGTTCCAAATAGCGTGTATATGATTGGAGTAGGAGAAAATCCATCCTTCTGAAGAATTTGCATTTTAACTGATATTAAGTTTGATTTGTCGAGAGTCTTAACCATTTTATTTTTATGAGCGCAACACCCTGAAAAGGTATATTAACTCTTTTAAGAGAGAAGGATAGTCTTATTGACTAAATGACTGAATTGATTCATTAAATGGTACTTTAACAGTCTAAAAGAGTCAAAAGGTGCCAAACCTGCAGCCATGGAGCATCTCTGGCACTAAAATAATCAGTATAACTGTTCCATTTTCCATCTTGTGAAGGATAAAGTAGAGTTCCTAGGCTTTGTTTTAGGATTTTTTTTTTCTTTTCAGGGATACTCTGTAGATCTGAATGATATAGCCTAAGGAGGGAGGGAAAAAAGCATATATATAAAGTTCAGGTTAGAATGAAACAGAGTAGCCTATTATAAGCAATGTTTCAAATATCTCAGAAAATCACTATTATATAGAAATTACAGTGGCCTGGGGCAGTTAGAAATCTGATTCTTCTTTTAAGCAATAACTTAGTGCCAGATTGAAACCAAAACAGGGACTCTATTTAAAAGTTGTTTTTTGTTTGTTTGGTTGGTTGGTTTTTTCCCTCTTTGAGTTTCAAGGACCTTGGGTGTAGTGTATGTTAGTAGATAAGAAACAGAAAGCTGTATTTGGCAGGCTGATATTTTTGGACACAATGCTTTTACATGACAAAGTATGATTATTCCACATTTTTAATAATGTACATTATTCATCCACTCAAAAATATTCTATCAATATGATCTACATGATGTGCTGGGGATAAAAAATTGTGATAAGCTCTTCTGATGAGTTTGCAGTCTGATAAGGGAAAAACATAGTCATGGAATAACATAATGAACACCTAACAACAAGCACCATTTTATTCATACAAATTTAGCTTCTACAGATTCTGATAATCATCCCAGTATGCACCCATGTTTCAGAATCTTAGACTGTGCCCACCATTTACTGGCTTCTGCTCAAACTACTGCACAATTGCACTCATCTCACATGCTAGTAAAGTAATGCTCAAAATTCTGCAAGCCAGGCTTCAGCAATACGTGAACCGTGAACTTCCTGATGTTCAAGCTGGTTTTAGAAAAGGCAGAGGAACTAGAGATCAAATCGCCAACATCCACTGGTTCATGGAAAAAGCAAGAGAGTTCCAGAAAAACATCTATTTCTGCTTTATTCACTATGCCAAAGCCTTTGACTGTGTGGATCACAATAAACTTTGGAAAATTCTAAAAGAGATGGGAATACTAGACCACCTGACCTGCCTCTTGAGGAATCTGTATGCAGGTTAAGAAGCAACAGTTAGAACTGGACATGGAACAACAGACTGGTTCTATATAGGAAAAGGAGTACGTCAAGGCTGTATATTGTCACCCTGCTTATTTAATTTATATGCAGAGTACAACATGAGAAACGCTGGGCTGGAAGAAGTACAAGCTCGA